>JAOXXN010000065.1:12356785-12375667 GCA_026770055.1 Myrmophylax atrothorax | reverse complement strand
GTGAAGGACTGTTAAATCTGTGGATTAATTGGAATCTGACCCTTAGTAGTTCTAATAATATCAAGGCCATTACAGGTTAGCATTTGGGTTCTTGACATGACAGTCAGTAACAAACTTTTTCAGAGCCGTTCTGCTTTATATTAATGCCTATTGGATGACTGACACAATAAAACATAATTGCCCTGTAGAAATCACTGTGGTCAGTTGTATTAAGAACTACTTAGGAACTCTTTAATTTACTTTGACAGCACAAACTTTAAAAGCTCCTATACTTGTATTAAAATCTACTTAGAGGTTTGGTTGCTGTTGTAGCGCATCAGCAAAACATCACTTGATAAGGAAATAAAGTAATTATTAGGGCTTTAAATAATTGTCCTTGAATAATCAAATTACAAAAGAAAAGCATACTTATTATTTGGGTCTTTTTTTGCAACTCTTCTAGACTAGCAGGATGTGTGAAGAAACCAGGTAATCATTTTAAATTAAGTTTCAAAAATGGAATCTAAGCTCAAAACCTTTAAACGTAAAGTACCCCCCCCATAATTGCTAATAATTTCTTTCTGGATACTTATGTTCACAATAATTAATCACAAATAACTTTCAAAACTGAAAACACAATAACTGTCTTTACTGAATAAGACTACTAGTCTGCCTAGTCCAGCAGTTTTATCTTCAGCAGTTGCAATAGAGGATAGCAGCTAAAACAAAAGCATCTGATACTGGCCAACATCTCCATCTCATTCTCTTGTTTCTCAGCATTTACAGTGATTGTGTTGGGCTACTAATGGGTACAACACTTTCCTAGTCAGGAATACAGTGTGGTATTTTGGTAGATGAAGTGACTGAGGGCAAATAAACAATTAATTTTGCACCCCAGTCTTTCAATGGAGGGCCTTGGTAAGGAGTTTCACAACAGCCCCATTTATTCTTTTTAATGGGAGAAGGGGAGAAGATCAAACAAAGCTTTCAAACTCTGTTCAACTGAATTGCCAAGTCCATCTTGTAATCCAAAACATTTAAGACACTAAACTTCTCCCAATTTTTTCAGGAGCTGGTTAAAATTTTACAGACTTAATTCAAAAGATCCAGAGATAGGTTTTAATGATCAAATTACTCAGTCACAATGAAATATCTTTTATTCGAACATCAGGAAATCCACACTTCATTGCAGTCTCAGTTAATTCCACTAGAATAGCTGCAGCTGCTGGAAAACTGGAGTCTAAGTGACAGAGAGGGGAAAAGAAAACCCCCAAAATCCACCCACCCACCCGAAAGAAAATGCAAGTCTTTTGCCACATGTTGAGAGATCATGCAGGGAAAAGGGCTTTTGGAAAGACCTTTAGGTACAAACTAACTATTTTAAAGAGTGTGACTGTAGAGATCAGCAAGCTCTTCTAGATTTGACAACTATAATATGGGTTGAAAGAAAAAGTGGGGAATAGTCAGTGTACATGATCTTATTTGTGTAAGCTTCTCCACTGAAGTAAACCTGAAAAATTCCCCTAACACTGCAGTGATTTTCTGTAACACCAACTACAGGAGGGAAGTATTAGATATTCTAAAAACTTTAGATAATTCTAAGGTAAAAAAGATTCATTTCAAGGAAAATGAATAAATATGAATATTTATATAGTGCTATTGTCCTGAGCTGCAGTAATCTCTGCTAAGAATGGCATCGCTTCCCTTCTGCCATACATGCAAGTATGCCTGTGTAATACTTTATAGAAGGTTAATGGCTCTTTTATACTAGGATACATTGTTTAAAGATCATATGCTATATTTGCAATTTCTAATTATTTAAGGTGAACTCTAAAATGACAAAATTTTTCAAAAACTTTAAGGTGAACCTCTAAAATGACAAATTTTTTCAAAAACTATTATAACTGTTAGAAATCACCAACTCTTCCCATCCTTCCATGCGGAACACTGTTGGAGTTGGCATTTCCTGCCCAGCTCTTAGTCCAGCCTATGGCAGTGGCTGCTGGTACCCTTTCACATGGTGAGTGAGGGCTGCCACCTCTCAGACCCTCAACTCCTGCGTCCCTTTGGACATTCCTTCTGTCCTCTTTGCCTCGTCCTTCCACAGGGCAGTGACAGCAGAAGAACAAGGGGCATATACAGCCCTCCATCCTCTCTTGGAATTTCCAGTGCCCCTGAAATGGGCTGAGGACTGGGTTTATTTTGATCTGAGGGGAAGCAGGTAGTGGTTACAGCATTTACCCATCACATCTGCTGTAGGTGTTTGCACTGGGTAGCCAGAGCTGTGGGCAGCCTCCTGGAGGAGGCTATGGAGGGAATGTGTCACAGGAAAGGTGTGTGAGGAGTGCAGATCAAATGCTGTGACTCTCATGGTTCTGTTGGAAGCAAAAGTGCCTTCAAAAAGACCTCAGAATGAGTGGAGGAAAAGTTAGATTTTCTTCCTCATATAATTTATTCAGAGAAAAATTGATGCTTCAATTTACAACTTTAAAATTTGATCCAATCTCCATTTTCATCTACTTCAGCCTTTGCTGCTGAGGAATTTGTTTTGAATGTATCTGCCTGCCTTCAGTGAGATCCACAGCCTATCAGTGATGCAGTCTCAACAAGATAGCTAAGAGTCCTGCCCTTAATGCTCCACCACACAATTGATTCTTGTTGGACTGTGAGCTCATGCAAAGGATCTGATAGGCTAAGTGCGTCCAGCTGACTTGAATTTCTGATCTTCATCTGGGTGAAAGAGGTAAGAGTTACTCGACAATGTGAGGGTACTCTGTGATAATTTGTACTGTTTTTTCTATCTTTCTTATGCTAGAAGCAAAAGAAAGAGGCCTTAAGTATATTCTTATGTTTTTTTCACAGGGTTTTCTAATGTTTAATGGAGAAAAAAAAAACAATAGGAAAGATCTCTTGTATAAGTAACCAGTGTAACTTGCTAGGTATAGGGTGCTTAGAAAGTGTAAGGGTGTGATGAAGGATGTAGAGGAGCTCACTGACATTGTCTTTTGATAATTTTTGTGGAGTTACAAAAATATATTGTTTAGTAAGCACCTTGTGGTATAAAGGACAGTGACTGATTTTAAATTATCTAGTTGGCCTTTTTTTCAGGTAACAGGTGGCTTCTCTTAAGTTCTGAGCATGTCCTGCTCCTACTTATGTCATAGGAAGCAGATAGTTCATTCAGCACTTGGCAGTAAGTGCACAGTACTTTTCTATATACAGTATTAGGATACTTATTAGATGCATGTGCCTCAGAAAATGATTCATAAAGTTACCTTCCTTCATTAATCCATCTCTAAAAATCCACAGGGTGATCATGCTTAGAGGGAGTACATGCTTCTTGTAAAATGTTTTGATTTTTATACTGCCAGGAGTTTGATTGAATTACAAACAGAATAGGTCAGATAGTTTGAAGTCTTAAGATGTCTGTAAGAATTGCAGGTTGTGAAGGACTTAAAATTGGTTCAGTTATGTATTCATTTTTAAGTGGGCGAACTAGTGGAGTTCCACAACAATGAGCCCATGCATGGAAACACTCTGTGTCCTCTTATTCCCCAAACTTCAAACACAATGAAGTTCTGAAATGAACATAAAGTACTCTGAAATAATGAGAAGAAAATCGTGTTCTTTTTCTGTTTTGAAAATGTTATTCCCATGTGAGGGATAAAAGTAAGCATTAAATAGCTCATATAGAAACCACCAAATTTGCTACCTTTTCCTAAAGCTTCGTGCAAAATATGCATCTCAGCTCCATTTGGAATCTTAGAGTAATCACTAAAGCTTCTTAAAATTTTCTGTCTTGATATTTGCTTCTCTTTTCTCACATGCTTGCTTTTAATATCTGAACACTTAAAATTAAGGCATCATAGATCATACTTCCCACTTCTCCTCATTTACCTCCAACAGCTTAACCTGCAATTTATTGTGAGGATTGCACCTATAAGTAAAACAGGATCAGACCTTAATTTGATCTGCTATTTATCCGTTGTGTTAATTGTAGCCACAGGATTGTATTAAGAAAGTCAAAAAGTACCACTTGTAACTACAGAGTGGCTCTCACCTTTTAAATGGAAAAACACTCATTTTGTAGAAAAAATATGAAAAAAGTGGTTATGAGCTAAATGAAGAAGGCAGAAGAGTTTCTGTTTTTCCATTTTTAATGTAATTACTATAATATTGGCACCCAAAATGTAGTTATCTGGGTACAAGCCTGTTCCTAGCTTTTACTGCTGTTGGTGGGAACAGATGTGTAATTTCTCACACTTTTGTTTGTTTGTTTTTTTAAACTGCAAATGGGGATCTTGTTAGGCTAATGGATGTTAGGATTTTTACCTCGTGTTAATCAGGAGTTTCATCTTCTTGTATTTCTGAATGCTGGATTCTTCTTATACTCACCTTTTTTATTTTTTTATTCCCAAGAGAGAAGACAATAGTTTACAGTACAAATGTCTGACAAAAAAATTGAAAATTTGCTTAGAGAAATTCTAGTCCTATGACAGCCACCACAGTGGTAAATTTCTGGTGCTCTGGTAGGGTTTGACTGAGGAATCTGTATTATGTTCTGTAACGACCACTGAAAATAAGGCACCAAGCTTGAGAATTGTAAATTAAAGGAAAAAATCCCAACTTAAATATCTTTCAGAGCAGACTTGAAAAAAGTATACAAATATCACTGAAATGCAATAGGTTTAGAAGTACCTAATTCTCTTAGGCCTCTTTGAAAATCCTAACATTAACATGCCTGAATTTTTTGGAAAATGAATAACGAACACTTTCACTTTTCAACTTATGGGAATGGTTTTCCTTAGCTGGCAATGTTTCTGCTTCCTTTCACAGACAACAAAACTGTCTTGCATACTGACTAATTGATGACTTCAGAGAGTCAGTGTAAGCCTAATACTTTTGATATTGCAAAACCAAAAAATTCTGGTAAATTATTAGTCTATCAATAATGAGTTGATGATGCACACTGCAGTAAACCCAGTTGATTTAGCAGGGCTCCCCCTCACACTACAGCAAAAGTGGTTTTTTTTACTTAGTCTTGCCTCTCTTTTAGTCCTGCATTTTCAATACAAAAAATCTGCATAGAAAGTTGTGGACAACAAATGAACAACCTATCTACACCACTAGTGGCTTGGGAGGGTCTCGTATCTTGATTTCACCAAAGTCAGCTGCCATAGTAACTCCAAGCCAGGACTCAAATATATGCCTAGTTCTCAAAAAGTGGAGGAAAGCATGGCTTGAATCTATACTAAATGCCAGCAGCACAGTCCTTAACTTTATCTTGTTGTTTCTGGGGCTTGCTACTTGGTATTGATTTGGTGCTACAGACCCAGTATATGAAAGTATGGGTAAACTCAACCTGCCCCTGCCCTGTCACACTGACAGAGAGCTTTTCAGAAGGGATAAAACCCCCTCAATCTGTCTGTACTGTGCCCAGGTGGATATCAGTGAGGAAAAAGACAGGTGAGGAACCAAAATGTTGCCACAGGTGTCTCAACTTTCTGTTTAGTGAAGAGTATCCTTCCCTGAAAAACTCACCTGAGTCACATAAGAGTCTCAGACACACAAACATATTAAGGAGGAATGGCACTTTTTTTTCTATAAAAGAGGCAGAACTCAGCTTTTTGCTCTTGTGGAAGGAGAGGTTACCTCTGCAAAGCTAGAAGGCTTTGCAGCAAGCAGTTACCTATCCTTGCACTGTGGTTTCTGAGAACTACAGATCTTAGGTGAGCTCTCTGTCCTATTGATCAGTTTGTTAGATATGCCAATATGAAAAATGAGTCAGTGTGAACTTCTGCTCTTAATATTTAGTCCATTTGGTTATTAGAATTCTTTTCCTCAGTAAATTGATTATTGTGTTGTTTTATTCTTCTTCCTCATTTTTGGTCATAATGATGTCTGTTTCTTTTATGACTCCTTACTTACTAGAAATACATGCGAAAGCAGGGTCTTTTTTAAGTTTTGAAACATTTCAAAGTAGTATAGAACTGAACTTAACTGAAGACATGGTCTTCTGATTTTAAATGTGAAGGTAATAATATTTCTACTAGTATGTGTTGTGGTAGTGAAGTTCTGTGGAACTCATAATCAAATGCAGAGGAAATTTCTAGTACAAAGGCCAGTGACAGGTGGAGTTTGGTGACTAGTGGCCTTTGAAGTTTTCCTTTATTCTCATTTATGATCTTAAAAATTATGCTAGCTGGGCAAGTAATTTGTTTTGTTTAAGTGACTTGTGAATACTTTCAAGAAAACTTGTCATTTGCACTCTTATTTTTGTCCAGCTTCAAGCGGATACTGATGAATCCCTTTTCTGAGTAGAATCTAAGGCTCAGGCCAATAATTCCACCCATGCTAAAATCCCTGTGAGATCAGAAGCAGAATTTGTGGTGGTGAACTATTTCCCCAGAATGCTGGTCCTAACCAAGTGGATGCTTTGTGGCAATAGTTTTCTGGTGCACAGCACCCTCCATCCATTTATTTTCCTTCTCTTTTGTTCTGGGAGGGTTATGTCAATACTACATGAGGCAAGATACCTAAAGTCTAGAGAGGCTTAAGTGCAGCCAGATTTCCTTGTGCCAGTGTAATGGGAGGGCAGTTTTCCTGGGTCCTTTTGTTGCACCATCCATTAAAGAGGAAATGGGTAGAGAATAGATAGGCTGGCAATACACAGAAAACAGTGCTGGGAACCTTTGAGATTATCTTTGTTTGCCTGTTTTGGTTTACGAGCTGTGGATACGTTGGGTGCTTGATATAATTGTGCCTTCCTTACCATTCCTTATGCCAAATCAGTATCTCTCAAAGATCTCTGGTTGCATCTTGTTTTCCTAGGTATGGAACTTATTCCTGTGCAAAAGGCAACAGAGAACTAGCTTAGCCAGTTATTTGGAAGGACATATTATTGATGCTATTTAATGCTGGTGGCAACTACAGCAGTATGTGATTAGGTTTTTTTCTCAAATATAAAGGTTACTAACGTTGAGAAACAAGAGGAAAAGAGGACTGCAGTTACTATTAGCTATTATACCAGACTGGGTAAAGATATACCTAAAAAATATGTAGTTCCAGGCCCCTGATGTCAATGGACAGATGTTAATGACCATTTTATAAAACACTGAGATCCATACCCCTTCCTGATGGCCAAAAAAGGCACTGACATCAAGGATGTGCTATGTCTAGTACTTGTTTTTGAACCTACATGCTCAGAAGCCTTAGCCTGGCACTGTGTTATGTAATATGCTGTTCCAGACTACAGTCCACACAATGTGTGTGTTGTACTCAAGATCCTTGAAAATATATGTGTGGGTTTTCTTTTTAAGTCTCACCTACAGGTATATGCTATTTCTGGAGCCATGCTTGTATTTGGGCTCATAGAACAGTGCTGTGCTGTACAATACCATGTCATTTTCTGCGTGGCAGTTATAGGATCCCTCTTGCTATCCTGCATATAATTGAGCTGATTCTTGGTTAGAGATCAGAAGGGGATTTTTGGCAAGGGTGTAATAGTAGAAATCTGAAGAAAGCGTGCCTTTTGGAGACTTAGCTTTGTGTGGGCTCTATTGTATTTGTCTATTTTTGAACCTTTTTTCTTTCTGAATTTATCTGACAACAATAATAAATTTTTGTGATGCCTTGTATTCTGGGTCAGTCAGTCTGGTACAAAGGCTGTTGCCTGTATATAGAATTTAATGTCACATTGCCATACAATTATAGAGTGCTAATGAACTAGTGATTAATAAGACACATGAGACTACAAAGAGGAGAAAGACAGACAGAAATTAATAGTTATTCCTTAACTCTGCCTACCCTCCTTATTACCTGTTCTGGTTTGCTGGATGGTTTAATTTGGAGTGATGTTTTTAATGCTTACAGCCCAAAGGTGTGTTTTTGTTTTGTTTTGATTTTTTTTTCTCCTTAAGGAAGAAAATTGATTCCTTATGTTCCATACATTGTTTTCTTTAACTTTTTTTTTAACATGCATAAAATTACAGATCTCTGGAGAGAATGAAATACCACATTGCACAATGTAATACCGCACCCAATCTCTTGTTTCCCCCTCTGCTGCCAAACCTTCAAAAAATAATAACATAGCATTAATACGTTTATGGGTACTGGTTTTCCATGTTTGATACAAAGTAAAAATACAATGAGTGACCAGGCATAAAAATACGTGATGTCTATTTGTAGTGGCTAAATACAGTTCTGGGGAATAAAGCCTTGAATTTGCTGCCTACAGGGTCAGAATGGAGGAGAGATTTGCTGTGTGAGGACTAATTTTAACAGTGCCATCCCGTGTGTAGCTAAGGAACTACACTGTAGGTTCTAGATAGTGAACTAGCACCCTTGAGAGAATTGAAAAGATGACATCAAATTTTATACTTGAAGCCAATTTTATGAGGGTAATAAACACTACCTAATATAAGCCAAAGGAGAGGGAAAGATATTATTCCCTGGTCATCACTCTGTACTGTAAACTTGAAGCATAATACTGTGTTTGGATATATGAATGTCTGCAAACCAATGAGAAAGAGCATCAGGTTTATGGACTATTGTGTGGTTTTTTTCTGCTTGATTTGCATCGTTAAAGCAAAATGTCTTTTCTGAGTGCCAGTTGTAGAGCAGATTATGTAAAGAAGGTCTCCCTGACAAGCTGTTCCCAAGGAAGCAGGGAGCTTGTCTCCAGCTACATATCTGAGAGGAGGTGCTGAGCATATTAAAATGATGTTGTGTTTTGTGGCTCAGATAGATGGATACCAGCTCTGCTCTGAATAAGTCATTTACTTTGTTATAGCACCCTCCCACTATATTATTCATACTGTTTTTTCTACTCCCACTTAGAAAAAGTTAGAAAGAAAAGAATTTTTCTTCAAGTTCTCTATCCACTCCTGCTAACCTCTCATATCCTGCATGTATCTCTTGCTGGCAGTTCTGAACTCCACAGTCTTCCTTCTTTTTTCTCTTACCCCTCTAGCACTTTGCTTTTTCTTATTTTTTCTGTTCTGGTTTTCCCTTCTCATTTCTTCCTTCTTGTATTTCCTGTCTTTACCTTCACTTTGCATAGACCGTATCAGGTCAGCTAGCTAAGTGTGTACATGGAACATTTGAGAAAACCAGAATAAGGTAGAGGACGGTAAGGCAAAGAAGTAGTTGTATAGGTAGTTGTAGAAGAAGCCGTAGTTATTTGAAGAGGGACTTGTGTTTCCAGTACTTACAGATGAAAAAATGAAAAAGGGGAGTGGGGGGGTGGAATAAGGGTGGAGGAAGTAAAGTATTGAGAACTCTGTTCTGGTGAGCTCCTTTTCATTTTTGAATCCTGTCAGCAGGAGATCCTGCTACAAGAACAGGAAGTTATTATTTGCCTTGTTTTATATCCATTGAATATAGCACATTTTTTACAGAAAAATCTGCTGTGATTTCTTCCTTCTCCCTCCTTTCTCACAAAACAATTTGAAGAAGGGCTGCGATACCAAATATTTTAGAAGTCTTTTAAAAAGTTCTTTTTTGTGCTCTGCATCAACTTTCTCCCTGTTCTCCTGCCAGCATGTGCAGTAAGTTCCTGTCCCTGAGAGTTTGCACCAAACCCACAGTTTGAACCAGGCTGTACATAATAGGCGTCTCTGTTAATTCCCGCCAACTGAAGCTCCCAGCAGTGGATGGAAAATCAGACATACACCACTGCACAATAAATCTTATTGTAATTCACTCGGTTAGCATCACCACGAACAGGCCTTGAAAAACGTGTCGTGTGTGCTTGAAATCATACTTGTGCTCCTGCCATTAAAGAATGAAAAAAAAACCCTCGTAAAAAAAGTTTCATTTACTTTTTTGTTATAAAATACTTTTTACTGGTGCCAGCTGGAAGGAAAATGACCCAGTTAGATCTCAAAATTATGATGTAGCTTTAAGTGCTGTGTTTAGATTAACTGCCAAAATGTTAGTATAAAGTGGTAGGTGTTTGTGCTGCAGATAATAACTAATGTACTGTTGGTCAAGATAGGCCACTGTTCTGTTATTATTGTATGGATCTTATGACTAAACACTGGAGCAAGCCTAGTGGAACAACAATATTTTACTGTGCTTGGAATACTAGCTTGTCAGAACTTAATTGGGGTGCCAAAAAACTAATGAATCATACCAAGAAGATGCCTTTTTTTTCCCTGTGTGCTGATATTTCTGATTTGTATTCCTTTCTGTTATGTGAACTGTATTTATCTCATGTATTTCCTGTCAAGTACGGTCTCAAATACAATCAGACCCCTCTGATTGTCAAATGATTATGGTCTTCCAAAGACAGTAAAAACATCTTTGGTTTCTTTTTTTCCCCTGTGCTTGTGAGACTGGGTTAAATGTGTTGTATATTTTAAAGGACCTGGCTTACAAGGAAAAATCAAGGTTAAAAGCACTTCAGAACTCAAGTTGTACTGATGTGTATGACCTTTGGGCCCAGAATTAGCTATTTTTACTCTGTTGATATAAAACATTAACCTCAGTCAAATGCTTCTTGCAAGAAATGAAAACAAAACTGTGATGTTTAAATACACAATCTAGATGTACCTACACCAGTTGCCATGAAAAAGTCAACATTTGCTAACAGACACCACATGGTGGATTCTGTGGTACTGCAGCTTTTCCTTTGAAAAGGAGGGGAAGTACCTGCGGGAGAGGAAATATCTGAAAAATCTTGAATCTACAAGAGTTCCTTAACCAAGTTTCTGTTGCTTCTGATTTTTCCAAGTTACTTTCCTCCCCTGTTCTGCTGTATCCAGACAATAACCATGACTAGGTGGTGTTCAGTAGTGTTAGGTATTTGTCTTGTCCTACTCGTCACTCCTGTGTTACTGCTGTGTGGAAAAATTTGGTTAACTATACCAGATGTTGTATTGGATTTTACTGTTGTTTTTGTTTTCTTGTATATCTGTTTTTAGTGAGGGAGAGATTAGGTTGATCCAAAACAAGAACTACTTGCACATGTTTCTTAGTCTAGTTCTGTCTCAGAACTGAGCTGACCTTAGTGTTGCATTTGGTCTTGATTTTCACAGCAGATAGGGCTTCTAAATACCACTTGGGACTATTTTCAAGAAGAGGAGTTCAGATAGCCTCTAACTCTTGACTATTCCTGGGCTAATGAAGGGAGGCACCATCTTCACCTTGCTTACAGAATTCAGAAGACATGTAAACAGCAATGCTGATTAGCAACTAGTTGACAATTGCTACATTTTCCACAGCTTCGTCTTAGACACCATTTTAAAGGAAAAGAATATTGCCAAACAACATAACCAGGATTAATTGTATATTCAAAATGTACACTAAGCTTGCGTAGTTCTTAATTAACTTTCAAATTATTTTTCTGGTGTCTATGTGAAATCCAGTAAAAAGATTCTGCAGCTATGGCACGCAACTGAGAGAGGTGATTGACAGGTTAGTATTTAAGCTTTCCTTCCACAGAAGTCAATAAGATACTTTCTGGTTTAATGCCTGTGGTTTCAGGAATGAATAGGGAGTAACTGGTGATGTCTCAAATATGTGTACTTCAAATGATGCTATTATATTGACCTTTTTACATGAATGCTTTCCTTAACATTCAGAATGACCAAAAATCTATGCAAAGTTCTCTGACTGCCAAATTAAAAGAAGAGTGGGACTCTTCAGTGAGTCGTATTGCTATGAATAGAGCATAGTGTAAAAAGGGTACGATTGAAAATACAGGTTAAAACTTCATATCTCTAGTCATAGCTACTAAGACAACTGTCCTGTAGGCTATTTTGCTTTGTTAGAGTACTAATATTTTATAACTAAGTTTTGAATACTGTGATTTCAGATTGTTGCAGGCAGTGGTGTTTTGAATTCAATAAGACCTGTAATATGCATCTAATGTGTTTTCCTTCTCCACTCAGTCTAATATTAAATACTCTTCAAGTTTTATTCAAAGTTCTCCTGCTTGAATTCACAGAATGAAAACTTAACATCTGAGCCTTTATTGTACCAGGAAGTGATCAGTGGAACACTTTAGAAAGTGAACACTGTTTATTTTAATTTGCTGCTCCAATTAGAATGTTCAATAAGAAAAATACTTTTAATTAAAATATAGATGCTAAAAATATGACATTACTGTTTTTCAAACTAAGATGTTTAAAATTGACAGTACTCTGGAATATAAAAGTTTCAACTACTTTTTCTGAAAGCTGTGGCCGAAATATTTGTATAGATGTACAACAATGAACAACAGAGACAGTTCTCTAACTGAATGGTTAGAGTGAAATGATGTAAAGGTATTGAAGCATTTTTCCTACAGAATTTCATAGCAGAAGAGTACCTCATGTACTGACTAATGGGCCAACACAGGACTTCTAAATACACCTTTGAACTACTTCCAGAAACAGGATAAAATGTGAATCCCAGTCTAGCAAACTGGATGCAGTCTGAAAATCTACATTTGCATTTTTTTGTTTGCTACCGAAGTCCTGATTCCCAAACATGAAGCCCTGATTCCCATTTTTTCTACCGGTATCACCTCTCAGAAACAGGTCTGAATTGATGCTATGATTCCACCACTCTGCTTGGGTTTTAGGTATGTGGTTAAGATGGGTACAGCTTTTGTTCAGTCTTACTAGAAGCTTAGCTTCTTAATTGAAAAACTGAGGGGTTTGTGTGTGTGTGTGTGTGTGTTTATATTGGCTGTCTAGGAGCTATAAGAGGAAAGGTCAAAAACAAAGTTCAATGCTGTTTGGTATTTACTTGTATTTCTTAGTAATGTGAACTGTTCTGAGGAATTAAAATTTTTTTTTCTCTTTTGGACAAAGGCTTTGTAAGTGTAATCTCTGTACTTTATTTGTCTGATAGTTGTTGTAGTTTGATACTGCATTTTTTTGAAGTGTTGCAGAAATTGCCAGATCAAAACCTTGCCTATTAATAGCTCTAGGTTTATTGAGATGGTAATGGCATCCAGTTCTGCTGAGAAGCAGCTAAGTAGCTTGGATTGAGACACATTTCTTTTTCGTACTGAATGTGTAGTAACCAAAAGGAAGAGCATGGGTTAGGAATTATATGAATGCAGGTACCTCTGTTGGTAAGATTTGTGCTCTGCTAAATGCCATATTTTCTGCAAAGCTCCTCTGTAGACAACACACAATGTTTCCATTAACTACAGCAGTCTTAGAATCTGTACCATAAATAACATGAATTCATCTAATGTCTTCTCAGCATATAGGATAACCATGGGGGAGGGGGGGAATCATTAAGGAAATACTATGTAGAATGATAGCTACAGCAAGTTACTGCCATAACTATGTTCTTTATAGTCTAGGGACAGAACATGTAGTCATATTCTACCAAAAGTGAAGCTACTTATTAATTATGTCAGATTTTATTTATAGGCAGCAAAGCAGTCCAAGAAAAAACACTGTGCCTGAACAATCTTCAACTTTAGGATTATTTAAAATCCAAACTTGGTTCATATTTGAAATGCCTCCAGATCCTAATTGTGTAGAATTGAACTCCTTTCTAACTTTAATATTTATCTTACTAATGTGTAAATTGTAATGAGAATTTACCTCAATTCCTGATATGCTTGCTATCTTCAAGTATTCTCTGTAATTTCCCTAGGATAATGAAATAATGTTTTGGATGGCCAGTGATGTTATCCCAGGTGTCCTTAAAATTAAATACTGGAAATTGAATTTCACTGTGTATTGCTATGAATAAATAAAAGGATGGTGTGGTCACAGGAAGCATTACAGATGAGGATGCTTCCTGGTTTTACCCTGAAAGAAGCTGTCTTCTGCCTGCTCCAGTTACAGGACAGTTGAAACTTTACAGCCTGAATCCTCACCTTACAATGCCACAAGGTTTCTGAGGAACTGAACAATTTTTCATTTGCAAACCTAAGAGCCTGCTTTGAGTCTCTGCCTTATGTTCTTTACACAGAGGCAGGTACCTGGCATTCTGTTGGGTCCTACCATTGGCCTCCGTTTTAGGGGGTGCATGTTGTCATGAGTTCCATGCTGTGCTGATTAAGCCGCATACTTCACTAATCAAGCTGCAAAGTTAAGTAGGTGAAATTTAATAGACTGTACTAATCAAGGTGCATTCTTTGTTGAGCAAGCTGAATATTTTAAGTATAGAGGGGTGTTATGTACTCTGTTAACTGTCTTGGAGGCCTCTTATGGCCTACATACACAGCTAACAAAAAGCCACCAGGAGTTGTTCCATTACTGACAAGGGAAGGAATGTGAGCTTTCACTTTGATACTTGTTCCAGTAGAGCTTAGGGACGAAGTAACCAAATTAGCCCTAGTGAGCAAATGACACTATTTCCCTTTCATAAGTCTCATTGGATTACACTGGAACACATTCCTGACATAGCAGTTCCCAATAGCAAGGATACATGTGTTCCATATGACTCTTGCATCTCATTTTGTCTGCAGGTTTCTCAGAGAAGTAACTGATCTTCATGATCCTCTCATGACCATTACTGTCCTCATTCAGATAAACTTAGTTAAATTTTAATTCTGAAGTCATTCATCAGTGAGTCTTAGTCATGTCTCTAAAGTGATTGGCAAAGGTAGAGGAGTGATGGTTTTGTCTCTTCCTCTCCTGCCAAGAGCAGATAGAACATATCGGGAAATATGTGAAGTAACGGAGAAACAGACAATTGCTGTGGAAAGCTTAGTAGCAGCATCATTCAGCACTAGGACTGCACAAGTTACACAGAACCAATGTATCAAGAAACAATGCATTCTAACTAGTTTAGGGAATAGTGATAATGTGAGTAATTGCAAGGGAAAAATGAAGCATACAGATGGGGAGTAAAGCTGAATGTGGAAGAGAGGGGAAAGAGAATGTACTGAGAACAAAAGTAATTTCACAAATTTCTACTCTGTGTTCACATATGATAATAAGGACCTGTAGATAACTTGTTTGTATTGCAAGTTCATGTGTTCCAGATTTAGTGGTGTTCTGGGTCTAATCTAGAGGTGAATTCTTTCTCTGTTTACAAAATGTTGATGGACTTGTTTGCATGTATTGCAGAGAAGAACAGATTCTTTTACTGAGTTAAGCCACCTTCTGCCATTTTGTTTGCTTTACCCTGTGATTTTTAACACAGGAACAACTGTATCCAACTGTATGGAGTGGCATTGCTCACTGAGGAAAGACTTTGGTCTTTGTGTTTCAGCAGCTTAAATGTGGCATATGAGAAATATTGGTTGTTTGAAAAATGTGTGTGATTCCTGGTGTCCATATGGAAGTAAAATGAGTAAAGTAAAATTTCCAGTCAATAAAGGCTTTCTGACCTTAAAAAAAGAAAAAGATAATTAAGATCAGCATACAAAGAGACCTCCTTGCAGGTGACCTCATTGTGGAGTGCTGTTGAAAAGAAAGCAGTTGTGCAGAAAGGTTAAAGTTTTAATTTCAGTTATTTTGGAAATGTCTTTTACTTCTGCAGTCTACATGGAGTGCAAGTCACTTGGCTTCAATTCATCAACTTGTTTTATATTATTATGTTTATGTCTGTTAGTTTTTGACATATATGCTTTGGATTTCACAACCGGTGTATTTGATCTTAAGGCCATCAGTAATTGAGTAAGTCAGTGACTATTTTTTCTAGTTGTTTATCTTTTAGCAATAAGAACTGTCTCAAGGGGCACAGCTTTGTCATACTCTTTGTCTCAGAGTGATTACTGAACATTATCTTCTTGTCATATTTTATGTAATCTTTATCCTTTTGGTGGGAATATGCAGGAAGAGATGAGGGGTGTGTAATTGTAAGGAGGGTGTAACTGCAGCTTCTAAACAGTTAATGTTTTCTGACAAACTGCTGACTTTCCAGGATATCAACATAACTGTTTCCAGACAGAGAAAATGTTGCAGTTTGTTTGTCAACTGAATTATTGACATGTCCTCTAGCTTTAGAGTGAAACAGTAAAATACCATATTAAACTGTAAGAACAACCAAATGCCATAAATCATTAAAGCTAAAATGTACTTTTCACCATTAGTAAACAGAATACAGTAAAAACCATTGACCACGGTGTATTGGTTTTGGGGGTTTTGTTGTGATTTTTTTGTTTGACTGGTTTTTGTTTTTTTCTTTCCTTCACCAACTGATTTAATCAAATAAGGATTCCATGTGGGTGAAAAATAACTAGGTCTACTGTAACTTTAAAATTCTGCTTGGTCACCAATGCTGAACATAATGTGCTAGCAGCTCTATAGAGCAGGGGCTTCTTTTTGACAGCATAGGTGTACATTGTGTACATAATAGAGATCTAATCCAAAACTGAACTTGAATATTCAACAGGTATTTGTGCAAGTGGATTAGTTGTCTAAGACAACTCGACACAGATTTAACTTGCTCTTTTCCTTTTAGGCTTTCAAAGTAGGGCTTCCTATGTGTGAATTTATTTTTTTTTAAAGACCAAATGCCAATGCAACTTTTTTTTGAAAACTGTTGGAAGTAGAGTTTGATTCCTAGGATGCTTCACAAATTTAAACTGTAAAGGATGAAAGTGTCCATTGCATACCACACAGTGTCAGTGTAAAGCCTTAAAGAGTAAGTAAATTCCACAAGATGTAAATTCCACTCAGTAGTGTGCAAGTTGATTACTGCTCAACATCTCATAGGCTCTTTAATTAAGAGTAAAGGTCAATAGGTTAAATAAGTAACTTAATCAGAAAATTATGCAGAAGTGCCACAAATCAAACACATTATTCAACTCTTGAGATCGATATGGTATGCAAATCGATCAGTAAAGTATATACTGTATGACTTCAAGTACTGAAACATGCAGCAGGATATTGCAAACACAATAGTTCATAGAGTTTCAATTGACAGCTTGTCAATTATTTATTTATTTTTCAATTGCTGCTTTCCTGTGTCATGCACAGTGTTTGAATCCCAGGAATCAGCTCATCTTGAGTGTTGTGCAAAGCTATGAGCAAACCTGGTGTTTAGATCAGTCAGGAAGGGAGAGTTTTCAGAGTATGCATGATGTATAATTATCAAAGTTGTGTAAAGGGCAGGAAAGGCACGAGAAGGCTTCTTTAACTAGTAAGCTAGAGTGTAGGCCCTCTGGTACATCAAGTGAGCAGGGTCCAAATTCTATTCTCTGCTGTGGTTTGCTTGTCACAAGGAAGAGGTGCCTGATTTATGGCTCTCTCATTCTCCTAGTGTCAGCCCTGACTGCACTATAGGATAGAGAACCGCTTTCTCTTGCGAGAACTGAGAAAAGCCAAAGTGCATTAAGTTCCAACCACAAGCCCTCTCTTGTCCCTGCTTATTTGATGGGACATGGGAAATTAGGACCAGACATATTCAGCATGTGCTGGTGGATTTATATCCTGGCATCTCTGTGACTACATCTAGTCACCTTCTTTCTCTCTTGGACTTTGCGTTTGTGGGCATCTTGTTCTGCTCCTGTTCTAAAACACATGACAGATGTACATAAGAGCCCAGACAACTATTATTGGTACCATGTTTCAGGAGAAAGTCATTGCAACAGTTTAGAGGGTTGTTCAGGTTCAGTAAAACCTATGCTGTTCTGAAGGATTGTTCATTGGAATCACATTGAGTGATTGTAAATGCACTCCATAATCAGATATTTGTAAGTGTTTAATTTCCAGCCAATGGGATCAATTTGTATGACCTGGTGGGATGCAGTAGACTTTTAGTCCAAAGAAGTCCATTATCAAACCAGAAGTACATTGATATCAGACATCCAGCACCTATTTAGATCAATAGAAAACATAGGGACACCGCATATCTGTAAAGAAACCACCAACAAACCAACCCCCGGAATGAAAATAATTTGGCCGTCTTTACAGCAAATATGCAGATTGAGTGCATTTAGTTGGAACCATATCCACATAGTGTAGTCTTTTTTAACTCTTCCACATAGTTTCTGGAAGTATAATGATGTTTGTAGGTTATGTGGTCTGTTAAATTGTTTGATATTTCTTCTATTTTTTGTTTAAATTATAGGTAGTTTAAGCAGGTAGAATAATTTCTGAGACTAATTTGTCAGGTCTCTAGAAATCTGAGCTTAAAATGCTATTTTAAATTGTAGGCTACCTCTGTATTTATAGTGAGGTTTCTGCTTAATAGATTAATTGTGTTATCACATTTTACCAATATTATTGTTATTTCTGCTGTAGGAAGAAGCTGCATTGTTACTGATCATTTAGGATGTTTTCAAGACATAAGTCTCAGACTCTGCGGTTTGAACTGAAACATTCCTAATTCTTATTCAAAGGGTCAAAATTCCAACCACACCTCTCCTTGGAAGAATCTTCCAGAGCAGTGGGGGGCTTCAGTATAAAAGAAACTTTGCAACTGCCTACTAAATTTCAGCAGCTGTACAATTGTATTATGTTGTATTATGCCTGCAAACACCACTTGTGATTTAGCTTTGGTACCTTGGATGTTTTCCATATAGCCGACTTAAAAAATCTAAACAAAATTAACAACAAAAAAAGACATCATCCTGAGAAGCTTCCCATGAACAGACAGATGAAAGTAAAGAAAATGAGGAAAAGGATCCATTCCACACTAGATAAAGAGTTGCAATCATAAGGAATGTTCTATACTCAATATATGTAGCACCTCTTAGTCAAAGTAAGATTTAACTTAAAAAACCCCTTCAAGTACACGTGGATGGGAAACTAGTGCATCACTGATCTTGGTTTAATAGACTGTGATTGGAATACTAGCTGAATGCTTCTGATCTGGCCTATAATGTGTGATGTTATTGAACTTCTACTGGCATTCAAAGTGTTTCCCATTAATCTGTGAATGTCTTCTAAAACAAAAACGGAGGCAGGTTTACGGAATACAACGAGGATTTCACGGAAATTAACAATTGCATTCGTTTATTCACACTTGCACACAACTTATATAGACTTTTTAGGC
>JAOXXN010000065.1:12323373-12338849 GCA_026770055.1 Myrmophylax atrothorax | reverse complement strand
CTTCCAATCATCTGGGACCTCCCCAGAGAGCCAGGACTGTTGGAAGATGATGGAGAGTGGTTTGGCAAGCTCTTCTGTCAGCTCCCTCATCACCCTGGGATGTATCCCGTCTGGTCCCATAGACTTGTGAGGATCCAGCTGGCTCAGTAAGTCAATGAGATTGTTTTGCCCATTTCTTATTATGCCAGAGCCATCAGCACTGTTTGAGGCTGCTCTGCTGTGCAGGCAAACTACACAGAAGAAAGGAGATGGATACCTAAGCTCACATTCAGACTCTATGTAGTCCTAGGTGCAAATTATTTTCAATGGTGGCTTTCCTCCATAACAAAAAATGGATTTGAGGAGGAATGTACATGTTAGTTCAGTCAAGAGAGTTGAGAAAGTTATTTGAGAGGTGGAGATTTTAGAAAGGAATTACTTTGTGAAGAGGCACTGATGGCTCTGCAAGAAGGACCCAGTGAATGCAGATTATAAATCTATTTGAGTAATACTGATTTGTCAGTGAAATTAAGAGGATGAATTAAGAATAAATTTTGATTCTGGATTGTGGGTTGTTTTTTCTTAGGATATTGATTAAGAAAATTTGAAGACCTGTTTCTGTTTAAATGAAATTATGAAAATCTTAATTCTGGAATTCCCTAGCACAGATTATCTCTTTATTTTCTTAACAGCATGAGAGTGAGCTGACTTGCACATTATTACAGAACTCAACATGAATAAAATAGATGAAAAATAAGCTCCTTGAATGAAATGAGAATTTATAGCCATATAAATAAATGGATAATATGCAATGTATTGAAAATCCACACCTATCTCTGAAGATCTATTTACTAGTGTATCTTCAAAGAAATTTAAAAGAATATCTGAAACTTTATTTATTTTAAAATAAAGAATGCTGTATTTGGCTACACTCACAATTCTGTTGTAAGAGGTGTGGCCAAAGCCTTTTACCTACAGCTGGTAGACCACGGATGCCTTTTTTCTAATTGAGGTAAGTTATTGACCACTTCCCAAGGGCAGGGACTCTGAATATCCTTCTTATGTAAGTTTACAAACAGCATAGATGTAAGATGCCCCAATTACATTGTTAGTAATACTTCTGCACTTTTCCCAAATTCTTGTTCACATGTGTAGTGTAACTAAAGGGTGGGCTCAGGCGTTGTTTCCATGTGAAGTGGAAAAGCATTGGTTAGACCTGTGGATGGAGGAGCTATATGGAAGGCAAGGTGCACATCTTGGAGCAAAAGACTTTGTCTGGAACATTTTTCATCCTTATCCCTTTTCTTTTCAATATGAGCTCCACTTCTAAGTAAAGTTTGAATACCCTCAGTCAAGTCTTCAGTAAGTGAGCCATTTTTTAGACAAGACCTGTACTGATTGCGTTATGAGCTTCAGTATAGTTCAAGCCCTGTGTTCTTTAAGAGAAGGAGAGGGAGCGTCTCTGGAGTAACATAATGAATTCTGAGCCCTGGCCTGGGAAAATATCAGGAAAACTCAGTTTTGGAGAAGCTGGCAAATAGTTCAGTAGTGATCGTTGCATCCTTCAAGTGCATTGTTACAGCTGTGCCAGATTTATAGTTGTCTAATGAGGCAGATGTACCAGAATGGAGAAGAGAGAAGTAAATAAAATATGATGATGCACTGCTCCGTATGAGAAGAAATTTCCTCACTGTAGATCATACCATCCAAAAAATCTCACTGTAAAACAGTGTTTCTGTCTTGCCTGCATACATGAATTTCTCAGAAGGTATTTTCAGCAGTGTAGAGATATTGTAGTGTTGCTGTCCTGCAATTTTTTGGTGGATCTCAGGACACATGTTAAGTTTTAAAATACTAAGATTCACCCTAAATGTTAGAAAGCATAGGCTATAGGGTTAGTCTAAAAAGATAAGGACGAAAAAGTATTTTTTTCTGCGTGTGGAAATATTTGGGAGTGGTTATCTGCTCTGTACCTTTTTTTTCAGAGGGGGGAAACTTTTTTTCCTGCTCTTAAACAGCTGCATATATAAATAAGGGTATAGACCTAGTTAACTTATCTTTAGATAGAGAAACACATTTGTTTTGTTGTTATTAAGAAGTAGAGCTAAAGATACTCAAGTAAGTGGGTAAAAATGAAATACCTCCTGGGAAACAAAACACATAGTTAAAAATAAATTCATTGTGGAAAGTTCTCCAAAAGGAGCTTTTCAAGTTTATGGCAGAAAATTAATCTGTATCCTAAAAAAGAATAAAGTCAGCAATTGTATGCACTTTTCACATCTCTCATGTAAAACCTGGCAAACAGATTATTTGTTGGCTTAGTAGATTAGACATGAGGGCTTCTGTAAATTAAAAACAAAAGCAGCTTTGGAATGTATTTCACTGTCTCAGTTGGAAAACAAAGATTTCTTTCCCTCAACCTCTTCTTTTCCTTAGGATAATTAAAAATATAAAAGTGTGCAGAGCCATATAAATAAAACAAGGGCTGGGATGAAAAAAAAAAAGAAAATCTTCCTTCAAAGAGATGTCAGCAATCACAGTTTTCGTTTGTCTGTGCCAAGAAATGTGCTTATATGTAGGTCTGAATGTAGTTTATTCTTTACTATTTATGGAAGTTGTGCTCTTAGAGACCTTAATATGTAATAAAAAAAGAAAAATCCTTAATTAAAATCTGTTTTAAATGATGCTTAACTTAAAAGCTTTCAAATACCCCTTTAAGCATGACACAATGTTCTACTGTCTTCGTTTTCTAGCTTTTCTTACCGGTAAAAATACATTAAAGTTTATACTCTAATTATATAGGATTTTATTGTAATTTACTTCAGGAAAGTGTGAATGCATTCTTCATGGGCAAAATGTGTTACTTTGAATTTCTGAAAAAACCCTTTGGCTATACAACTTCTCCTGAAGTTTTTAGCCTAAAAGAGAGCACAGTCTGTAGTAAAAAACATAAAATACATTTAAAATGTAGCTCACAGTTTAAAGTGATTCAAGAAAGAGTGAAAGCACACAGTCCAGGAGTGTGAGTGCCTGAGGACAGCCCAAAATTGTGCCTTGACATATTATGCAATTACTTTTTTATTAAGTGAAAAATTTAAAAATTGTCATCACATCAGGAGCTAAAAGAATAACTCCTTTAGAGATGCTTGCTTAACACACACATTTCTGACTGTACAGAACTTGTTTGTCAATACTTACTTTTTCCCTGTGATTTTGTGGTAGCTTCTTTCTCTCTCTCTCCATCTCTTTATTTCACTTCTCATATTGTGACCTGTCTTGTCAGATTTGGATTATGGGAAGGTGAGGAGTCAAAGGAAATATAAGGTTCACAAGGATCAGTCTTTACTCAGTCACAGGAGCAATGGAAAACTACCTTTCTTTTCCAGAAATTGCAGAATTTCCTCTGATATCCCCCCTCTGCTGGGCTACATTCAGGTTGAGAAGAGGATATGTAGGGAAGAAGAATAACTTGAGTGATGCTGTCTCCCTGGAAGTCATGTGTTATAGGCACATCCAAGCCCTCATTTCCATCTTGTAACCAGTGATGGCTGAACATGTGTGTTTTCCTGAGCAGCCTTTGAGAAGATGCTCCTGTGGGACATCAGATGCTTTTCTATGCTACTTTTATTACCTGGTGATTTTCAGAATTTACTTAGAGTTCTCAAGATAATTCAAATTAGTTTGAAACTCATTTACTGCTGGCAGAAAAGTGGAGTACCATGTGGGAAAAATTAAGTCCTCTAAAGGCATGTGGAAATGTAATGGATGCAAATTAACAGTTTGTTGGCACCTATATAGGTTTCACGTGTGGCACCATTTTTTCCTCCCAATTTTCAGGACTTTATAGACAGTGTAAAAAAAAAAAATCAAGACTTTAGGATATTGTATGAGGAATGCAGAAGCAGTTTTTGAATCAGCAGTTGGGAAATATCTTAGGCAATTTTGGCTAATAGAATTATCTGGCCAGTTATCAGGCATGTTCCATTCAAGACAGTAATTCTCAAGGATATTCTTGGTTTTGATTGAATGTTTTTTTATCTGTGAGCATTACAGTCTTTATGTCAAAACTAATACTCATTTTCAGTTCTGGGCCAACTGGCAGATCCAAATACAAATATTACTAATTGGCTGCTCATAAGCCTTTCTAGCAATTAATTCAGTTATAAATGATTCAGACCTTTCTGTAACCCAAATAAGATTCATGCTTGGTTTATTTTTCACAGAATTGTTTCATGCTAGAAAAGGATGTGTAATAAACCATTATTGAGAATGTGGGAAATGAGATGGTTTATTTGACAGTCCTCATTACCTCTTCTGCAGTATAGCAGACAGATAAAGTGTAGCCTTTATTGTAAAGCTGTTTCTTCTTTTTTATAAAATCACAAAAAATGTAGTTCTGTAATTTCCAACTTCTGCACAGAATATTCTGTTATCAACTCTGAAACTCAGTATAATGAAAGAGGTTAACTGGGAAAGAGGTAAGATTTTAACCCTGTCCATTGGTACAATAATGACCCAAATCTGCAGTAAAATTATTTGTTTCACATAAGATAATGCAGCTATATATTTTTGCATTGTTATGAGTTTCCTAGATAAATGTTTCGTTAGCTAAATCACTGAATTTTGTGGTTGCAAGTAATTATGTGTGCATTTCTTCACTGTATTTCTATATGGTGATGAAAACACACGAACAGAACCTGTAAGGGAACTGTCCCTGTGGATCCTGTGACATCCTTTGCAAACACTGAAGCATTTCACCACAGTATTCCAGCCAGATTTACAAGCTTTACATTTGCTTGTCTAAGCTGCCTTGCAGTCACTGCTAGCACAGTGTTATTTCTCTTTTTCCAGTTTTAAATTGTTCTCTGTTGAATTAGACAGCTACATTCCAACTCTGCGACATCTACTTTCTGAAGATGGTTTTGCTCTGATTAATACAGGGACCACCAATTCCTCTTTGGTGTCTAAATGATATTTGGCACCAATTTGGCTACATCTCAAAATTACTCTAGTCTCTGTAGCATGGCATTTTTGGTTGCTAATTTTTCCTATTATTTATTATGAATGAAATTCAGAGCTCATTAATACTGGACTCTCCATAAACACACATTTGTTCAATTATAAAATTTTTAATGATTGTCAGAAATTGCAGGGCCAGCTGCACATACCATCAACTGCTCAGAATCACAATAATACTAGATAAAACTAAAAAGGAGTAGCATCTGTGGGCTGGCAAAAAGACTCAGGACAGCAAGACTATGATGCAGCAGAAGTCACACATGTCTCTGTACTGTCTTCTCATGTGAAAAGGCACAGAATAATGATGAAAAAGCAAAGACTCCCATTTAATTTAGCCATTATTTTTGCTGCAATTTTGATAAAGATGCAACAGGGTCTTTTCGAGTTTGAGGGCTGCCATAGAAGAGGAATTATTCTGCATCCAACTAGCAAAGAAAATGCTTGCAAATATTCTCCATCATCTTCTGAGGGAATTTCAGGATCTGCAAGACTTCAAGTTGCTGTTCCAAAAAACACAAATGAAGTTGAGTGATTTACAGTCAATAGCAGTTGGAGATGAAGACGAAATGTCTTAGAGGATCTAACCCTCACGTCTTTCCTAAATATGTTTTACCTTGTGTTTGTGTTTTCTAAAAGCATAGCACATTGGTGGAGGTACATTTTGCTAGTCAACCCAGAGCATCTTTTGTCATCTTACATCCTCTGTCTTATTTTGACTCAGTCTTCTGTGGCTGAAGGGGAAAAGCAACCTCTGACAAACGGACTTAATCTTCCAAGTTACCAAATAATATGGCCTTATACAGTAAAGTTTGTACATAGTTGATAGTAAAAATGTCAATGGCTTCACTGAATACAAATCTTTCCTCAAACCGCCAAAGCCAATATGGTAAGGACAATGAGATGACAGAGTGTCAGGGACTTGTATTTCCTTGCCTAATAATTAGTTTTGTTCTAGGCTGTGAATGAAGGAGCACAGTTTAGGGAAACACTAG
The DNA here is from genome assembly GCA_026770055.1 of Myrmophylax atrothorax. Lineage (NCBI taxonomy): Eukaryota > Metazoa > Chordata > Aves > Passeriformes > Thamnophilidae > Myrmophylax > Myrmophylax atrothorax. The sequence continues at coordinate 12,332,859 of JAOXXN010000065.1, read as the reverse complement.
GGATGTGAAAGACAGACAGACTTAGTGAGGTATCTTTTCAAGTGACCTGCTCTACATGAAGGTACTTGCACTGTTAAACAGAGGTAAATGAGTAAGTCATCCAGCAGACACAGGTTTCTGTTCCTTCATATCCTTATCATTTTACTTATCAAGTTCACTGAGCATTGGATCTTGCTCTTGCTGAGTGCGATTCTTCAACTTTGTGTCCCATTAATAGTGTAACATCAGCTGCATTTACTGCTTAGTGTCTCTTGTGTTCCTTCCTTTAATTTGATGTGATTATGTTAATGAATACATACTTTACATGGAGGTCATCAGGTTGAGGACATGGTCCTGTAGGTAATTGAGAGAGGAGAGGATTTTGCATAGTGTTTTATTTCATTGTGTTTTATTTCTCCTATGTGATAACCTGAAGAATAAAAGGGCACTGCAGAAGCAGAATTGACTTCACAAGGCCTACTGCAGCTCTGTTGCAATGCCCAGAGTTATACCAAACTGGTGTGAAAGCAAAATCAAGACAACACACAGTAAATATAAATAATTTCCATTTGCTTTCTTGTATTTACTTATTTCAAGAATATTTACAGGAACAACTTATTCAATTAATATGTGGCTGGTAGGAACACTGAGTCAAACCTTACTTGGTTTGCTAAATTCTGAGAAAATTGCTAGAGTATAAACAAGAGTTCATGCACATTTTTGCACAAACAGTTTAAAAGAAAAAAAAACATTTCATTTTTGAGGGCAATAAATTTCTCTGTCTATCCTGGATTGTGAATTCCTCTTAGAAGTTTTGAGAAGAAAATGTTACTGTGATTATAGAAATATCAGTAGTTTAAGTAGACTGTTTGCTTCTCTTCCAAGGCGCTAACAGATAGTGGAGCAGACTATGGGATTGTGTCTTGCCAAGGGCTTTTTTTTAATGCCAGAACTATATGTTTTTTCTTAAGATAAAAGTCTTTAAAAGCTTTTCAGTGCTACCAACTTTTTTTTCAGACATGCGTAACTGACCAGTTTGGTGCATGTTTGACCAGAAATGGTGAAAGGGATAGGACTTAAAAATAGAGCTTAGTCTTATGTTGGAGAAAATATTTATTACTCTACTGTAAGTCTCTAGCTCAGGAGTGTTTGAAAAGTAAAAGCTGGCATAACCTAACTACCATATAACAACAGCAAAGTTTAACTCCCAACTGTGCCTATGTTGTCTGGGCTTTTACAGGCAAAGGTGTTTCTAGACCTATGATTGATTCTCAATGGCAACTTTTGCTTACTTAAACCAGAACAGTGTACATCTGGGCAAGGTTTTTACATTTTTTTACTACAAAGCACAAGTATTGCCTCCCTGGCTCGCATACAGAACTGTGGTACGATTTTACACCTCTTATTCAAGCATTGTTTTATGGGCTTAACTCTAAATGTTCATTGTCTGAATTGTTAGGATGGTTAAGGTAATTAGCAAGCTTCTTAGATTTAAAAGTGGCCTATTTTTAGGCACACTTGTTCTCTGGGTTATGTTTGTTCTTCCTTATACTAGACCAGGTTGCTCAGAGCTCCATCTAACCTGGCCTTGAACACTTTCAGGGAGGGAATGTTGCATTTTCCTCTGATGGTGACTAAAACAATGTAAAATTGCATATGCCTGCCCAAATCTTTGGAATTGATTATTATTAGAGTTTTTGACCAAATAGAACTGAGTTAATTAGTGCATCCACAATTGACAATAATCAGCTCTATTCATGTATAACAAACAATTTTGCCAGATCACACTATAAGGTCAAATAGAAGTGCAAACAGTTGTACATTAATACAACTGACATGAGCTCTGGTTTTACATACATCTAGCATTTGTGTTCTTTTTTACTTGCTTCATATGTTTAATCATATTTGATCGTCTGCCTATCTACAAGTTTTGTTGGGTACACTCTCTATTGTGATTTTTACTGTTGTGGCAATATATAAATCAGTGGTGGGTTTATTGATCAAAAGTGTGGCTCAGATAGATCTCTGTTTCATTTAAATCAGTACATCTATATCAAGCTCATGTGGCTGCATCTTCTGGTGTTTCACTTTTATTTCTGTATGTATTTCTTTTATGTAAAAATATTAATGTCAATAAATCAGTGAGTCTGAGATCACAGAGCATGTTACCAAAATACTACCGATGTCTCAGGTTCTTTGTAAGACATCCAGCTGCCATGCATGTGTGTGCATTACTGGAATCTTTCATGAAGACAATTCTTTTTAAGGGATGACTGAAACTCAAAAGTTGCAGAGCTATGATTGTAGTCCAAGAGAGGGTAAGAAACCTTTCAGGACATTATCTTGAGAATGACAGCACTGGTTAGTGCCATGGATCTATCTAGCCTAGTATCCTTCATTCATCCTATGATAGCATGGAATAACAACAGGAAAAACGTCAATGATACTTGTAACCTGTCTTTCTCCTAGCCTTTAATTTTCAGGTTGTATTCCTGAGCCTTGTGTTGGATGTTTGTTTAGTAACTTTCAGTGTTCTTACTTTTTTTTAAGTGTAGGGTGTTGATGTGCCCTTGTTTGGAAAACATTCAACTAGTCTACCATTCATTGCATGAGGAACCACTATTTGTTTTCTTTTTGGTTTTTAAGCTTACTTTTTCTAGTTTTGTTTCATAGTTCCTCATATTTGTATTAGGAAAGCTCCTCATACCTGTATTAGGAAAAAGTTAAAAAGAAATTAATATTCCTATCTGATTTTTTTCATGATACTAATGATGTTGTAACATCATACTGTATTTTAAGCATTATGTCTTTGAAGCTGAAGAGTCCTAATGCAACTGTCTATGTAGAAGGAACTATTTATAGTTCTAAAATACCCCTTTTTGACACTGGGAGCCAAGTGGATCATTGTAATTGAGAAATAGGTAAATGAATTTATATGATGGAGTAATCATATGGTCACTTATATTTTCCTCATAGTTCATTAAGTGCAGAAAAACTTAGGTTGGAAGGGATATTTGGGGTCATTCAATCCAACCTTCTACACAGGGCTGGGCTAACTTTACAGTTAGATCAGATTCTTCAAGGATTTCTCCATCTGAGTTGTCAAAATTTCTTGACATAAAGATTCCAACAAACACTCTGGGTGCCTGCCCCAGGGCTTAACAGCAGCCATTTGTTAATCTTTTTTTCTTCATATGTAACATTAATTTCCATGATAGAAACTTGTAAACTATTTCATCGCATCCTTTTGCTCTGGAAAGGGTTTGAATCGATCCTCTCCATGACCAGTTTTTGGGTAATGGAAGACTACAATCAGACCCCACTCTAGACTTGCCTTCAGCATCCTCTATCATTTGCTCCAGCTCCTAACTGTATTAAGGCCCTCATTCTGGATTCTCATGAGTTTGTCAATTTGTCTCATACTAGAGTGCCAAAAACTAGACACAGTACTCCAGATGTAGGCTCTCAGATGCTGAATACCTTCCCCTTGACCTGCTGGCTACAGTCCTTCTAGTGTAGATGAGCACATGGTTGAATTCATCTAAATTTGACCCTTAATTCCCTTTTTGGAGAACTGATTTGTAATCAAATTTTTCCCAGGCTGTATATTTGCATGGGATCTTTCCATTTAATGAAGCTCATGTTGGCACATTACTTGAGCTTTTTGATGTTCTTCTGAATGGCAGACCTGCCTTCCAGCATACAACACAGTGTGGTGTCACCTGTGAAGCCAGCAAGAGTACACCCTGTGTTTGAGTTAGGGACTGATGATGATGATAAACAATATAGCCCAAGCAGTAACCCTTGAGCGATGTCCCTTGTGGCCAGATGCTATTAGTCTTTGAAATATTGACCACTATCCTTTCAGCTCCAACATTCCTAACCTTTCATTTCCTCTATGACCACTACTAAGCTAATGTTTAAATGACTCTGTTCACTGTATTTCTCAGACTTTCAGTAGAGTACTTCTGGCCAACTTACAGTCTTACATTTTGCATTTGGCTGCTGGTCTAACCTTGACTGGAATTGAATTTTAATTGTTGAGTTCTTAACATATTAGAACTGAAAACTTCTATGTTCAGTTTGTGAAGTTAAAACTTTTTTAATACTTTGCAACATGAGAAATTTCTGAGCAATTGAAAGTGAAAGCTGGTTCAACATTTTGGGTTTCTATATCTTAAATATTAGATTGGATCTGACATTGGATATGTTTGTGAACTTTTGAATCCTTGTGGGATCATCCAGTTGTTTTTATATATTCCTAAAATTCTATTGTAAACAAGTATAGAACTGGCCTTGGACTCTACTGTATTTTCTAGTGGGACTGCTACTGAGCAATGTCTGCAGTATCACAGTATGCAACATCAGCTATTTCTGCCTTTCAGTTAGCTACCAGATGAATATGCCTTGAACTGATGTGCAGCTGAAAAACATTTCTAATTTGTTAACTACCTGCCTGTTTGCTTGGTTTTGTTGTTATTTTCTCTAAATTTTGTTGGGAAGATGCCAAAACATCTGTAAAGCTTTATTTTAAATTTAAAAACTTTATTACTCTGGTGTCAAGGACCTTCGTGCTTGCATTTCTCCAACACTCAAGCCACTGAGCACTGGTCACGTGAATCCTGATAGAAAGCAAATGTTAACTTTTCATGCTTGAGTACCTACTGACAGCTAACATTAAACTTGTAAGCACATGTATTTGCACTGGAAGTGGTATCTGCTGTATGAGAGGGAACACTGCTTAACATTGTAAGGTAATGTTCCTCGGATCCTCTTGCCAGAACATGAGAATGGAGACTATTAAATAAGATCTGAAATATCCCTTCTTAGCTATGACTGTTCATGTATATAGTGTGATGACCATGATTGTGACAGAAAATTACAGGCTAATACATGCAGTGTTCTCTGTGTGTATATGTAACATACATAAAATATGAATGAAAGCAAAGAGACAGTTTCCCTGAAGCCTTTTGCCAGACTCCCAGCACAGAAGTTGTTAACATAAGCTGTCAACCGGAACAGCCTTTCACCAGCCTGAGAACTGAGCCCTGTTATTCCTGTGTTCTGTTCCAAGCAGATCCTTTTCTGGAGTCATGAATCAGACCAAATCATATTATTTATTCCACTACAGTTTATGGGAATTCAGTTCACCACCACTTGAAACAGCAAAACCAGTATCTTCCCAGAAAGTTTAGAGATTTGGTCATGGTGGAACACTGAGATTTCTCTTGAACAAGACACCATCTCCTAGCAGCACAGCCTGACTACTTTAAAGTGTAGGAGCAAATGACCTAAATAAAAACTTGAGTAATATTTTTCTTTTTCTCTGTAACGCATATTTATTTCTATTTTACTAGAAATGCAAAAGGATTACTGCCAAGCCAAATCCCCTTCCCATTAGTTAATTTACTAGATTTTTAGTTCTGTTTGAGGGTTAACATAGATTGTTTTTAGAAAATACATTAAGTCTTGGCATTCAGTCCTGTTCCATGGAAAATACTGCAAGCCATCTTAGATGACTTGAGGACATTACATTCTTTTTGGCATGGTATTTGCTATTGTGATTTTCTTGTCCATACTCTACCTTTTGAGGAACAGAATGTCCGTCTTTGACTTCTGACTTGAAATCTTACTGTTATAAACTCACAGATTTAACAAATTCCTGCATATATTGTTTTGCTTATGCAGAGGCCAATGCCTAGAGTTTCATCTGGTCAGTTATATTCTTAGTTAAGAACAGGCTTCTTTATCATGAAGACCTGCAAAATTAATTAAGTGGATCTTTTCTTTTGTAAAAGGAGCTGTTTTCCTAGATTTCATGTTTTTAACCATCAATTATTTGTATTTTTTTTAGTCAGTTACTAAACATTTTAATATGACCTGGTATTTCTTTTCTTGCTACGCTTTGTGGGATTTACTTACAGGATAAATTTTTTGCACAGATGGGTCCTCTGAGGTTATCAGCTCTGGAATGAAATATAACACAGTTGATTCAACTAATCTTTTCTATTGAAACACAAACTAGCTTATCAAACCAAGTAAATGTGTGTTGAATAAGTGTTGTGAAAGGAGGTTGTGGGTAACATTCAAAATGTTTTCAGTTTTCAACACAGGAAAAGAACAGAGGCTCTGTTAATTGTAATATTTGGCAATGGCCTAAGATACCATGTACACCATAGGATTAATGTTCTGACTTCACGTTAAGTATTTAACTCTATGAATATGCTCTATTTTAAGCAAGCAAGAAGCTATGGTGTTGTAACAAGATTAATTTCTCTGTAGAACTATATGATTCTCTAGCAATTCTTCAAGTGAAAGGCCACAGCTCCCTGCTGTAGTCTAAGCAACTAAGAACATTATGAATGCATATTGCCTAGAGTCTCCTGCAATATACTGAATGGAGCACAGTTCTGCGATGTGATAGCTGTAGGCAGATGAAGATGTCTGATACATTGACATACTTATGCAAAACATAATCAAAGAACTACTGCAGTTGTGACACATTTTCTGTATGGTGCATTTCCTTTGTGGCGTTGACAGCTTTACTTACCTGAATCACAGAGAGACTTATTCTGTTGACAGGTGATGGTCAAGAAGACAAAAGGTCTTCTGTCTTTCTCACTATTTGCAACAAAACATTTTCCCATCTCCTCTGGTAGCTTACAAAATTCTTCCAGATAACATTTTTCAGAATGTAATTTGTGACTGCATAATTATCAGGAATTCCTACAGTAATGTAATCTAATGTAATATCCTATTTAGGATTTATCAAGCTGGGAGTAATAAAAAGAAGAAGGAAGCTGTTTAATACAAAGAAAAAAGCAAAATAACTAGGGAATAATGTTATGGAAATTGAAATTAACTTAATCAAGGTTGAACTAAAACTGGAAGAACTGAATATGTCTAGACTGGGGAAACTAGATATTTTTCACTGTAGAACACAGAAAGAAATAAAACTGCAGGTCTTGTTTCAAAGGCTTTAATATAACTATGAATAGCACCACATGGCTGGAGAATAACAAACACAGTATTTAAATGGTGGTAAAAGTCTCTGGAGCATCTACAAATCTCTAAGACTTCTATGCTGGTATCCATAAATATTTAAGGAAAGTTAACAGTATTAATAGATGGGACAGAATCAGGCTAATCTTCCATCTTTCTTAATGATATTAAGTGATTTTACAGACTAAGAAAACCCAACACTGGTAGGTCTAATCTTATGGGAATTAGTATTTGATAAGGTGCAAGATGGAGAACTATTATAGAAGTTGTGATTGTGTATCATAATTGTGAGACCGATACACACTATGGGAAATAATAAAAAAATACCAATTTCTATCAAAGCAACAACAATCAGTTTGGGCAATAACCTTACCTAATGTATCTGGCCAGAACTCTGGCCTAAGAGCAGGTTACTTTTACTGCCACAAGCAGCAACAGCTTACCAATGAATCTGGTCCACATGCTTTGCTGAGACAACTCGGCAGGTGTAGCAACAGTATGTCAACTTTTTGCTCTGGCTTGGTGCTTCAGAGTACATAGAAAATTAGTTAAATTCCTGGTCTGGTTTGGCTGCCACTGTACAGCTGAAGGGTCTTCAAAGGGGATGAAACTGAGTGGCTGGCAGGACTATCTTCTTCTGTTCTATCGCCACTGTCCCCTTGAGTGCTGAATTCCTCAGGCAAAGGGAAAGGACAGGTCTCCAGACACCTGAGCTTTCTGGGCACATGTAAGTTCCTGCCCACTTGTATCTTAGTTGCCAGGGAATAGAAATTCAGGCACACAGTCCACAAAGAAGCCTGCCTCTGGGACCTGTGTCACAACATATTTCTGCTGTTAACTTCTGGGACAGTCTTTATTCTTGGTCCAGATGCATAATTCATGGTGTATCCTGAGAAAATCAATCTTCTTACTAGGCTACATACTAGTAGTTTGCTATTCCTAGATTGATACCATGGAAAATATGTAGAGTTTATCTCTGATTCTTGTATATCAGCAGATCATTTACTTTTATTACACAGTTATCTGTTGCCTCATAGAGTACCTTAGTTGCCTTTTAGACCACCAGAATGGTGCAAAGGCCAGTTGTTTGAGCCCAAGTCTTCCTTTCATGATTAGTTTTCTTCCTCTGACTCTTGCCACAAAGCCATTTTGCATACGTTTTCCTCTTGTAGTAGGTTTCGTGGATAATTGCATAGAATTTGCTCTGATGTCTCTAAAAGCTTGGTAACCAAAGGCTTTTCTAGCTGCCACTCAGCTGACAATGGGACCATGTGTCAAAGGCTTCATAAATACAACAGTTCTGAACACAGCTGCCCTCACTGGACCTGTTGAGTTGCAACTTTATTATCTGCCCATTTTCTGTATACTGAAAACTCTCATTTGGTACTTTCACAGTGGCATTAAGTTTGATGTTGTAATTTCTTGATAGAGTACAGCCCTGTCTTGAGATTTGAAGCTGTAAAGAAATCTACTGCTGCATGTAAAATATTGCTTCCTACATATGAGTGTAGCCAAGTGCACTGTTAAGATATTTAGAAGATTTTTAAATTATAATGGCTTTGAAAATACTTCTGTGTATTCTATTTTTTCAACTTCATATGTTAATACAAAATTGCTTTCCTGACTTGACATTGACATAAATATTCTCTTTTACCCCTCTCTGCAGAGGACAGTTAATTTTGTTGCTTGATACTTAGAACAGATACAAACTCTGAATAGGACATTGTTTCCCAGCCAGTTCAGTAGCTACCTCATAAGGTTTTTTCAGTATTAGCTCAGGACTGGCAACAACACAGCTGTTAAAGTGGTAAAAATTTGAGTGTTCTCAGAGATTTTTTTTTTTAGTTTAATCCAATAGCAAACATTGTTAGTTTCTTCTTTGTCAGAATTCCTCTCCCTTTCTTATAAGTATTTGTAGCTGTCAGCCTCTAACCTTATTTTAATGAGAATGGCAGCTCTAAATCCCTTCTGATCACTTTTATTTCTTACTGGTTCTAAATAAGGATATTCTCAGTCTGTATTAATCTCACTTGGAGTTGTTTAATCAACTGACCTCAAAGAGGCTGAGTCCTCTTATTCTGCCTGCTATCACTTTGGCTCCTGTGCATTGCTAGGGTCAACTGTGTTAGCATATCTACTGTTTGCAATGATTCAAACCAAGAGTAGTTTAAATTCAGGCTTTATCCTGTAAGACTAATGAGTTTCAGTAATTTCATTCTGTTAAATGCAGCCTAAAAGGGAAATAAAAGAAGCAAATACGCAATTGATATATTGATTTACTACAAATGAGAAAAACACCTTGATTTCCTTGTTACCTTCCATTTTTTTTCTTTCTCAAGATGCTTTGTGATTTTCCCCCTTCCTCCCTTCCTCCCTTCCTCCCTTCCTCCCTTCCTCCCTTCCTCCCTTCCTCCCTTCCTCCCTTCCGCCCTTCCTCCCTTCCTCCCTTCCTCCCTTCCTCCCTTCCTCCCTTCCTCCCTTCCTCCCTTCCTCCCTTCCTCCCTT
>JAOXXN010000065.1:12287169-12299662 GCA_026770055.1 Myrmophylax atrothorax | reverse complement strand
GTGTGATTGCACTCAGGATGATCTGCTCCATAACCCTGCCAGGCACCGAGGTCAGGCTGACAGGCCTGTAGTTGCCATGGTCAGCCTTGCAGAGAAGAGGCATTCTAGGATGTTCCTGGACTGTATAGAGGATAATTTCCTTCATCAACTGGTAAATGAGCCTACCAGGGGTAAGGCCCTGCTAGACCTACTGTTTAGAAACAGAGAGAGGCTCGTGGGTGATGTAGTGGTTGGAGGCCACCTGGGGCATAGCGACCATGAAATAATAGAATTTTCAATACTCAGGGATGCAAGGAGAGCCATCATTAAAAACTCTACACTGGAATTCTTCCGTTGTGAAAAAAACTGAAATTAGGCATGGATATAATATATACAGCAGTACCTAGAGAATATGAGTCCCTAATTTTGTAAACTGTAGTTAGAGTAAGAGAGTTCCTGTTCAGATACAGTAGAATAAGCGGAGAGTAACACAAAGTGGGATTATGAAGCACAGAGTAATTAGCCCAAATTTTAGGACTAGAAAAATTCTCAACAGATTAAGTGCATGTCAGACCTGGAAACCAAAGCTGACACAGTGCACCAGTCACAAGGTTAACTGTTCTGATTTTAAGAGAAGGAATTATATGGGTAACCTTTTAGAACTTCAAGTAAATTTCAGATAATAATTCCAGTTTAAAATTTCTTATTCAAACCAAACCTCAAATCCAAACCTCTTGAGAGTCTCTCAACACTGCTAATGAACTCTTCAGTGCACATTCCAAACAGCATGTGTATTCAACAGACAATAGTGATTGTTGTGGTGGGAGGCAAAATATGCAGTGCTTTATAGTAGCAGAGATTATATCCTATATAATTTTAACATAATGTATGGCTCATGTTTCAAATACTGATTATAATTAAAATTAGGGTATAAAATGTGACTTTAATATTTGCATCCAGTCCAAAGGCTTTATTTGTTCTATAATTTCATTTGAAACAATTCTATGCACAAAATGTTATGTAATTGAAGCTTAGCAACTGTTACTATCGATTATAGCCTAGATGGAAACTTCTCAGCAGTTTACAGTATTTATTTAGGATATTTGAAGAGACCTAAAGGATTCTTATAAAGAAATGGAGCTAGGTTTGGCAAAGAGCCTTTCCTTTGTCTCTGAAACTTTCTGCAGTAAATTTAGAACAGAAGAGCCATTCTCTGGAGTAAAAATATATGTATTGCTGGCTACAAGTGTATGTTTGCTGCTTCACAATTTTAGAATTAGATGATGGACTTATTTAGTAGACACTGGATAGTAAAAAGTAAAACCCCTAATTTAAAACATTCCACATTACCACATTCTAAGAAAAACATGGACGGTGAACAAAACCAGCAGTATTGTAATAAGAAAACAACTAGGTGCATTTTTTCCAAAACCTAAACCCAAAATCTAAATGTATGAGTTACTAGCTAAAAAATGTTATGTTCATGTCTCAGTTTCTTCATGAACTTGAAAAACCAACCTAGACTTGAAAAAATTTAAAAACCCAACAATCTAAGACTCCAAGGTTAAGAGCACTGTTCTGATTTTATAAAAATATTTTTTGAACCTTAATGTTGCTTTTTTAATTTAAAAATGTGCTTTTTTCTTTATAAGGCATTTATCGTTACAATATTTTTTTAAATATAAAGGTGAGATACTTTTGGCAATTTTTATAAACAATTATGATAATTAATGTGAGCAAAGGATTTCTATCATCATATTCTGGCTTTGTTATCTAATCTAGGGAAGGGGTCACTTTTGACATAAGCTACAGCAGACAGCTGCTGACATGTAATACGCGTCCTGTTCAGTGGGCTACATAAACTTCTGATTGCTTGGAATCCATTTCTGATTACCATCAGTTTCTGAGCATTGATCATAAGCCACGACTATTCAGGCAGATGCTCATACTTACACTCATGCTAACATTCCAGCCCAGCTTTCTACACGAGCTTCATTTGAGTTTTACTGAATCATAGCTATTACAATGCTTGGAAGTGAGGATAGAAGATGGTGGGAAGATCAAAGGGAGAGAAAACTTGAGCCAGATTCTTGAATCCCCAATTTTATGTAGAGCGCTAAAGGTTCTTTGCTTCGAGTTTCTAAAGGGTTTTGCAGAACAAGAGAAATTGTACTCATGCAAGATGGTACAGATGAGAGGAAGACAGGATGGCCACAGCTTCAGAGATACTTGTCTGTCTTAACAAAAGGCCCTGATTATGGATAAAAAACATTGTAAGGAAGGCAGGGTATGGGTAAGAAAGAAGGTGAAAATCTGAATCACCATTTCCTCCTCTGTTTAATATTTTAAAAAAATATTTTTGAGAATATTTATTCTCAGAGAGAAGATGTATCAAGGCAGTCAATAGCTGTGTGAATGACAGACATGGATGCTGATAGTAAAAGAGATGTAGCACTCTGGGAAGCTGTTGAATCTCCAAGGCTCTACACTACTCCTGTGACTTTGACAGGAGAATGTTCTCCTAAACTCATGCAGCAAAATTGTGCTAAAGTGACTTAAAAAGAATTTTGTCCTACAGAAGGCCACATCTCTGAATAAGCATCAGCAACTTTCTAATGAGCAATTTCTCTTATGCCTAATATTTCTTGTTTTATCCACATGGAAGAGATAGGAGTAGACTACTATCCACTTGTTGGTATATCTATATGATTCTCCTGGTATGTGCTGATCTCTAATATTTCAGTCAGTCACTTCCTTGTGATAGCACCGTTCCAGATTTCATATTTAGTCATCTTCCCACCCACAGTATCTCTTGAGGGTGGAAGATTATTTTTAAATATGATTAGCTTTGAAGGGCTGATGGGGCAATGGGTCCTGGATCCTGGGCTTGCTCAGTTGTTTGAGCCCTTGCTGTTTATGGATAGATCAATATTAATTAGAAGGACACTGCATGTAAAATATAATCATATTTGTGATTATGTCTTTTATCTCCCTTTTGAAATCTAGTCAAAAGGCAGCCTCCTTACTATGCTCAGTGCTTTGTACCACTCCATGACAGACCAGAAAATAGCAACAAAATGTGGTGTGTCAAATACATCTCCCTTTGGAGGGTCAGTGTGACTACTCCATTATGTGCCCTGACCACTGCCTGAAGGACAAGGAGGGGTTTTTTTGAATCTGTTTCTTTCAACCTCTGCCTTTCCATTTTGCTTTGATATGCATTATAAATACAAGTGCCATAGACAGCTGTTGAAATAATTAGTGTGTATTTTTTTATTGTACTTTCTGTGATATGCAGAAAGAAGATAGATCTTTAACACGTGATTAGAAGTGCATGACTTAAACTATAGCCCTTCAAAGTCAGAAATATAGTTTGACAAATGATATCTACCTATTTAGAAAACATGGGAACAAATTCCAACTTAGCCATGGATTTCATATGTCATAACAACAAGAATCACTTAATAGTTATTACTTCACTTAAAAACTGTGGTATGAGTTAAACTATGCTCCTAAACTGCTTGGGAATGTGCACAGCATGTTGCCAGTATCCAAAGTAGTCTTAACTCAAAAATCCTCACCCAACCATCTACAGAGACACGTTGCTTACTCTGTCATAGTGGCAGTACTGTGAGCTTTTCCATGTTGGACCTTACTTTTGGGAACATGTAGCATTAGCTCAACAAGGCACTGGACCATATGAAAAGTAGGTCACAGTTACTATGATGGATAATAGGGATACCTCTTGGAATCCGAATTTCTAAGATGTTTGTCTAAAGTCTTAAAGGTTTGAAACAAATTTGTATCCAAAAAAAAGTCCATATATGAACTGAGGTTACTATCACTGCAGAACCCAAGACTGGCATGCAAAAATGAAGTGTCGGTTCATACTTACAGGTTTACTGAATCACCGTCTTTATTAAAAATTCCCTCTTCTAGCCCTTACCCTCTTCTCATTTTTTTTCTGTTCTATTTTCGCATTAATTTATATGTACTCTACTTGTATTCCCTTACTTATTTTCTTTTCTCTGGCTTCTAAGTAGGAGATAGAACAGAGCAGGTTATTTGGGTTTGAATCAACATATTTAATATCTGATTTTCAATTCTTTTATATTAGGCAAAAATTTTTACAATCAAAAAGTGGAAGCATCTTTAAATCAGCTAAAACACAGGGTATTGTTATAAGGACTACATCTGTGGTTGATATCCTGCTAAGTGATACAATTATTCCATGCAGTTGCTGGGAAAATTGAAGTGTAAAGCACACCACCAAAAAAGGTTTAAGGCACTGTGCAGCAAAAAAGCATTTTGAAATATGTTCCATGCTAAAAGACTAAACTCTAAAGAGAAAAAGAAATTCAATCCTTGGTGTCCAAATGAAGGGAAAGTCCACATATGAAAATTGTAAAAAAATAATAAGCGTGAAACCAATAAAATACATTTTTCGTTGTGGCCTAAGAAACTGTTATGCTTATATTGCATTACAATTGAATAAAATAGGAAGCTGGGTTATTGTCTGAATGATGAATCCTTTGTGAGGTATTGAAGTTCACTGTACATTATTCCTGTGTTTTCCTCACATAACTGTGTTATGATTTTGTGAGTTACAAGCAAAACGTGCACCTCAAGTCACGCACTCTTAAAAAACCCAGCAATATAATCTACTTAGAGAAGGCCTGAAGCATTTTCAGAACAAGTGCATCATTTTTAATGTTTTTCCATGGGGAATTACTTATAAAAATATGTATCTTTTGGGATTTGTACGAGGATATTTCTTAATTATTGCTGACATGCCCCCCATAACACCATGAGCTCCCTCAAAGGGCAGGAAAAGAGAATCGGTCTCCCTTAATCACCAAGTATAAACCAAATAAATTTAACAGCCACCTCATGCTATTGAGGCAACAAATTGATGCATTCAGAGTTCCCTAATGAATTAAATGTATAAAAACTAACAGGAAAATATAGTGCTGCTTGCTGTCAGGATGAAATCTCAACTATTTTTTGGGGGGCATTTTTTAGAGTTACCCACTGGCTCAGAAACCTAGAAGTGTAACCAAAGATTGCCTATTCAGTCAGTGAAATCACTTGCGTCAAAGAGGTAGCTAAAGTGACTTGGAGGTCTAGTAAATGATGCCTTTGAGAAATCAGGATAGGGGGTAAGTCCTGCATGTATTCAATACTTAGACTAGAATTTTAAAAACATGAGTTATCTGATTATTTGGGGTATTTTAAAAATAAAGACTAAAACCTAAGGATTTCCACAAAGAAGTAGTATAGAACATCCCTTCAGGATACTATATATCATCTTCAACTTTTTACAACTCCTCTGAACAGCCAATCTATATTAGATCAAATATAACATACAATTTTGGTCTATATGAGTACTTTTCTTCTGTTTGTTGTCATTCACTGATTTGTGTTGAGTTTTTCAGGTTTGAATAAACTCAATACCTAAAAGAAGTTTTCCAGCATGATTCTATATTGTTATACACTGATAATATGACAGCTTTGTGGCATCCTAGTAAGCACTGAGATTATATTGTGCTATTTACTTTATAAATTTTTAAAAAGACAAAGCCACTCAAGGTTGTCCCTTGCTATTAAAACTTTACTTGGCTATGAGAGGGAGAAACATAACCATATGCTTCACATGTAACATATCAAAGCCATCTATCAACACCAGCTCGCTTGAATCTTGTCTGAGATTGAAGTTTTGTGTTTTGCAGAAAAGAGCTTGGAACCAGATGAGTTTCATGACAAATGTTTCTCACAATGTTAGATGTAACTCTTGTGGATTTATTTATATTTTTACCCCAGAGAATGTTTAGATTCTTACAGAATTGGGGACTCATTTCCCACAGACTTTACAATTATGAGTCTTGCATCTGACTGGAGTCCAATGACCCTTGCACATAGGGTTTTAGTATGGAAGGAGATACTTATGATCACTTTCAAATTACACACAGGCCTTCACAGTTGGACATACTAGTAGAAAAGAAGTTTTTGTGCTTTTACTTTTGTAATTATTTTCTTGTGAAAATTATGAAAATTTAAAGGAATAAAAAACCAAAGAATTGTCCTTTTTGTATACCAACATGTAAAAAACCTTATAATCAATGTGGTTATATTCATCCAAGACTATTTAATCTAGTGATTTGCTTTGAATAACGTATTTTTAAATTTTAATTATCCAGTGCTTCAGCAAAGAAATGAAAGACACTGAATGAGAGCCTTGTTCTGCTGCAATATCTAACTTTTGCAGGTCAAATTTATTAATCTGTTATATTGTTATAAGCACACAGACTGAGACATCATGACCTTCCTCTATATGGTTTTGATCCTTTTCTTTGTCTTACCAGTCATTAGGAGTTGTCTAAATACTAGAGCTTTATTCAGGTATATTTTAATGTTCTTTGGATTAGGCTTGAAAGACATCTAAGGCTAACTCCAGTGGAAAAATTGTATCTAATTCACTGTTTCAGCTTCAAAACTCTTCTAAATCCCTGTGTAGTTGTGTGCTCACCCTAGAGCCAGCTAAGGTTCACAGCTACTTGATTGTTGTCCAGTCAAGTTCCTAAACATGTACAATTAAAAAGTGCTTAAGTAAGGTCTGATGAGACCAAGCCCAAAAAACCTGTCTTTGGTTGTTGTTTCTTTCATTAAGAAGATAAATAAGAGCTAAGTGTTACAATATTCAGCACTGAGAATATTTTTTTATTGATGTCCAACTTGATCTCCACGAACATCCTAACTTGCACATAGGATGAAGGTGCCCTGGGGCTTCTGGGAATTTCTGTGGTGTGGTGGGACTCTAAATAGCTTTGCAAACCTGTGTCTTGATAACTTGTCTCTGTGGATCTTCAGGAATATAACAGGATTCCCATTACTTGATGCACATGTAAATATCTGCTCAGATTGCACAATAGGTTGATTTCAGGTCCAGGTGTTGAATTTTTTTTGTTTGACTTCTGGTTTTCTTATTCAAGCATGTGTGTACTGTTTCATATATATATCTTTATATAAAAATAAGAGGGAATAATACATACTAAAAGCAAACCTATATAGCATTTTGAAGTTACTTACAGAAAAAAAAAAAGAAACCCTTGTGAACTCTGAAAAACATGTTCTTTCATTCCTTTCTGGTTCTGAAGAAACAATTTTCAACTGCAAAAGTAATTCAAACCATTTCTGAAAAAAAGAAAGATGACAAAACTAAAGGAGAGGCAGTTGTCTAAGTTCAAGTTGTTTCTATTGAAGCATAAAAGATTTTTATGTCCTGCAAAAAGATAGCTTACAAATGTTTTTATTCAGGATTTTTAGCCACCTTTAAAACTTTCTCAAAATCTTGTCATCACAGACATTCCTGATGTCAAAACACCCTGCATTGTCACCAGAGTAATTTGATTCAAGACAACCGACATCTATGACCAAACACACGCTTCTGTAACATATATATATATATGTAAAGGCTCCTGGGCTCTGAATAAACAACAGTTGCTCTACAATGAGTCCATCAATCAGCTGGACCTCAGTAGCAGTCATATCTTGTCTTGTTTTAGCAGACAAGTTCAACCATCAAACACTATAAACAGTTCAGTGAAATAAATCATTCTTGCAAAACCAACACAACTAATATAGTGCTTAAAAGTTTTTCAGGAATTAAAAAACATTAGTGCTATGCAGTATTTAGGGTCTTACTTTCAAGTTAGGCCACCTAGTCTAACTTGAATGCATATTTTTCTGGAGTCTCCCTGAATTATCCTTAGTGCTATCTATGCTTGTCTAATCTTTTTGTAAATTCACTTTCCTAATAATTTGATCTCATGTTCAATATTTTGAATTCATAAACTCTTTGTTCACTCCATTTGCATCTCACTTTTCGTTTAAGTGCATATGTTTTTGACTGAGCAACCTTGTTGCACATTGTCAGGAAACAGACCAAACCGTCCCCAAGGCGGAAGGCTGTCTTCATTCTGGGAATTGTAAGCAGCAGTCTTAGACAGGAATTGTCATTTCTTTAAGGTTTTTATGCTTTTTATTCCCCCCCTTGTTTTTTTTTTTTAAAGAACACCTTATGTAAATGCATTTCAGTAAACAAATAAACTTACAATCCCCCAAAGGTCACAGGGTTTATGCTACTGTTTCATATCACACAAGACTGTTAGGCCCACTGCCAGTGTTAATCCATTCCATATTAGAAATTCTAAAACCTCTCAGATGTATTAGGCAGCCTACTAACACAGCCAGCCATTCTGTGCTAGAATTTGGCTTAATTCCTGATAGTCATCCCCTTGCATTTCTTCAGTGGGAAGAATGCTGGGTTTTTTAAGAACTTGTCATTGGTAACTCCTGAGATTTTTGGTGACAGGGAAGTTTCACTGAAGCTGTTACTGAAGCCATATTCTTGGCATCCAAAATGTAGCGGTCACTACTGAAAAACTGAAGGTCTTATGTCACAGAGTCAGAACATCCTATATTTGCCAGCACATACCACAGTTATTTCCTTTCCTAAGCCTGTGGAAATAGACACAACTGATAATTGTTAGCAAATGTCACATGCTATATTATTTGCAGAGAGGCTTATAAAATCAATGAGCAGCCCAGTGATACTGGAGTTCATTGTATTATTATTAGCTTGAAACACCTCAACAGCTCTTTGCTTTTTTAAAAAAAAAATCTATCTTTATGAAGCTTTGAAAGTGATGTCAAAACACCACCAACATACATAACCAAATGATTTTTTGTTTTCTGAAGTTCATAGGCTCAAGAAGAAAAAGTGTCTGCAGATTAAGAGAAAACAAACATTCAATTTTAAAATACAGATCAATTCTAAAAAATGGTAGCCAATCTCTAGTTTGAGTTCAGTGTATTCCTGTTTTGTCTGCAATACAAAAAAAAGTTTCATTTAAACAAAAGTGTCATGATATCACAATCCTAAAATATGAAGACACTAAAAGAATCCATTCCAAGGGGTAGATGCAATTCCAGAGCTTTTTTTCTTAAAATTCTTTTAATGCTAGAGATGCATATAAGCTAACTGAACTATTTCACCCTATATATCATTGGCCAAACAACTTGAAAAGCAGTTGCCATTTTTAGATAATTAATACTCTAAATAAATTCATGTTTGTTTTTATCTGGGTGTCCATTACACAATCTGTTGCTGTTATCCAACACAACAGCTGGGTATAATTTACTTCTGGCTTATCTGGCAGCTTACAGGCATAGAATTTAAACTTACAAATTCTTCAAAAGTGTTGAAAAATAGTTAACATGAAAGTAACTCCTTTCAGTAGAGAGTTCTGTTTTTTCTGACTTGTGTTGGACATTTTTTACCTTTTTTACCCAATCTGGAACCCCCTAAGCACCTGTAGCAGCAAAATGCAATCAGATGATAGTCACAGTATTTACCCAGCTAACAGCTTAATAAGATAGTGATGAGATTTTTGGGAACATGCATGAGTGTACCTAAAAAAGGGATTTGGTTGCCAGAGCTGTAGATTTGTAAACCACAAAGTTACAAGTGTGACTTCAGTTAGGTTAAAATGAGGAAATGGTTTGGTGCTGTTCTGCTTAAAGTAATTTACTGTGTCCATGTTAAGATTGGAATGAGGAGTGGTAAATTGGGAGCTGACTGGGGAATAGATATCAAAGTCTTCCTAAGACCTTCTGTAAACCTGGTCTGAAGATCCTGTACTGTAAGCGGAAGGCACATCAAAACCCTTTGATGGCCTTGAAAGCACCACTTGAAGAGGACTGTGACAAGAGGGATGAAAAGCAAATGCTTTACATTTGTGGTCAACGCACCTTATCCCAGCTGGGTGTGCTCCAAGTTTCTGTGCATCCTACAGCTGACCCATGGCATGGATCCATACATATGATGCTGTTAACAACTTTAACAGACATGGAAAGCAATGTGCTTCTGGTTGGCCTATTCGTGTCTGACATGACGTGCAGCACTACTGGTCATAAAGCCTGATTGCCATGTGAAGTTTGGAGCGCCAAGGCTCAAAAGGCAAAAAGGAACACTGGCACAAAATTTTTAATCAGCAATGATGACAAAAGATTTGTCTCATTCAAGGCAAGAGAGATGAAAGTTAATTCAAATTAAATACTCTGTATTTATGCATATTTTTAAACAAATATACCAAAATATTAGTAAAGCACATTTTTCAAAAGAGAATTATGTTCATGGACTGGAAAATATTTATATTTAAAAGTTTCTGTGCAAGATTTTTCTTTTGTAAAACACATTTCTTAAAAAAAGATCATGGCATATAAACACAAGCATACATGTACACACATCTGCACATGCATACTTCCCAAGCTCGTAATATGTCTGTTTGAAAGATGTCAGTTCTTTCAGTGACTTAAAGTTTCTTCAAGGCAGAAAACTATGGAAGATACAGTATAGCTGAACATCTGTCTTGTCATGTAGGCAGATATTAAGATTAAATTAACTAGAAATGAATAGAATGATATATGACAGGGTGCAGATGTCCCAGCCACAGTGTGATAATTTCATTGCAAAACTATGTAATGAATTCCATACATTACAGAAACACAAATATACCACTTTAGGTAATTGTGATGAAAAGGTATATTATGGAATGGATAAACAGATGGTGTACCCAAAGGCATTTTTCATTTACTCGTTGCTCTCTGGTCATTTAGAAATTACTTTATTTGGTTTACTGTACATCTATTATTCCATCCTTTTTCTTCTTTTTAATTTTTTTTTTATTTTTCCTGAATCTGGATTCCATGAGGAGCATTAAGGACCATTTTGCATGTCTGCTCATTATGGATTGGTTAGCTCCTATTTTCTTTTGTAAACTATACATAGCTGTGCTACATCTAAAGACAACATTTCAGTGACTTCAGCACAAATTAGATTGATTCTAGTAGCCTTTTGGCTTTATGTATTTTCTAAATTGGCACATGCTGCATCTGTGCTACTTGAATTAGCAGAACTGTTCATATTTTACCACAGATTATTGGTAAATTTTCCTTTATTACTTGCAAATGGGTACTTTGGATAGGCTGTGAGATTCACTTGAGGCCTAACCATTTCCAATAAGTTTATTAAAATGTGATTATATGAAGATATATTTTATGATATGATTATTTGACCATCCTGAAAAATAAAACACCTTTTTACATCTGTCAACAGGTGGTTTTTAGTGATAAAAATAATTAGATCTGCAACATGGATTTCCATCACCAGTCTCATTTGGAGAGTATAGTCAGCTTCTTGACTTCTTTAATGTCCAAAGATGAACTGCAGGGAGACTAGTAACAGGTATTACATGTAGAAACTTCAAATCTACTTGCTGCACCCGTATGTGCTTGTTCTCAGAGTCTGGACCAAGGCCCATTTGAAAATACAAAGTTTTAGTTCTGCTGTTAACTGTGTATTAATTACATAATGTCTTAATGACCTAAAAAGTAATAGCAAAATATTTTCAAATGCAGTTGAGATTAGGAAAAAAACCCCTCAAATAAACAATGCATTATTTTTCACTGTTATTATCTTGATTCATTTTCCAGTATCACAGCAATAATATCTGAAGCATCGGTGTTCACTTGCAATAAAGAGCTTCTGAGGTTATCATCAGCTTCAGCTTCAATTCAGCATTTAATCAGCCACAAAAGATATTTATTGCCTTGTATTCTCCAATGCCATGAACGTTCCCTTTTAATTATTAACCATGTTTCTAATTTTAGATCTATTTTTTAAGAGAAAAATCTTCAGTAATTGAAACAAAACAGGCGTGTGTTGTCAGCTGATTTTATTTCTTTCCTAAAGCAAACCGGTGACTAAATATGGCAGTACTTTTATTGCCACCAGTACAAACACACGCAAGCACCCGACATATTTCAATCACTTCTGCAGTGGTTGTTTTTATTGCTGGTTTTAATTGCTTTAATTCAAAAGAGTTTATATAGTGATTTGATGAAGGTGCTAGTACCCAGTTCAAGTTTCCGTACATTAAAATGTTAACACACTAGTTACCAGATTTTGACTTCGTACCTCTTGTTTCAGTTTCAGATTCAATGTTGCTATTTTCTATTTCTTAAACTTCCAAAGGAAGTGAATCTATTTAGAAGCATATGTTTTTAAATATGGAGATAGCACAGTTCATTTTCTCATGATGAAAGCATATTTTGGATAATCATTTTTTTCGAGGCAGATGCCCAGTTTATCTCACTTAAATCAACTGTTTCTGACTGCACCAATTCCTGGATAAGTTAATTGAGCATGGCTAAACCCAAAATGCTGGACTAATCCAAGAAAATAGGAAGAGGTGATGACTATAAAGATTCTCAGCTTTCAGTAAAGGTGTTTAGTTCTTTACTTATATTCTCACAACAGAAGGAATGTAACAAACTCAGCCCACTGGAAATAATTCTGGATAATCTCACTCCATTACTTTCAGTGAAATTGAGTCTGCTCACTCTACCCTTGTGAACCAACATCTCAGGGAAACAAGAAGGTAATAACTCATTC
>JAOXXN010000065.1:12263697-12287159 GCA_026770055.1 Myrmophylax atrothorax | reverse complement strand
CATGCAGTACAAAATAAGTGACAGAAGGAAAGGCAAACTGAAAGCTGTATGTCTTTAGTTTTTAATTTATATTAGTAGTACACCATTAATGTATTAGCTTTTCAATGGCTACATGCAGCACAGGAAATCAGCATGTTGGCAATGCTGTTCATTAGTGCCAGGCTGTCTTGTGCACATCACAGCTGTTCATTCATGTAGACTTTTCAGACTTGGAAGTTTTAGTTCAGTGAATGCACGTATTTGTTTGACTTTTTTCCTTGCACCTCCCATGGAATCCTCTTCTGAAAAACACATACTAAGAGAAAATCGCATTCTTGGATATCTTAGTTATATAAGAGGGTAACATTCTATTCTCAGTGCTTTGTGCATTCTCATCTATCATTTTCTGTGATATAGTTCATAGGCAGACAGCCCATGGGATCAGGCATAGAAACCTATCACCATTGTAGCATGAAGCTGAGTCAGGGCAGTTTAGGTTGGATACAAGGTAAAGATTTTTCACCCAGAGGGTGGCTGAGCACTGGAACAGGCTCCCCACGGAAGTGGCCACAGAACCAAGCCTGACAGAGTTCAAAGAGTGCTCTCAGGCACATGGTGTGATTTTGGGGGTGTCCTGCGCAAGGTCAGAAGTTGTACTTCAGTGATCCTTGTGGGTCCCTTTCAACTCAGCATATTCTATGATTCTATGATAAAAAATTAGTAAGATGGCCTCTAGATGTGATGGTTGGACTTTTTATGGGTCAGAAACTGTATTATGAATATTTTGGCTAATTATTAATTTTAAATGTAATGGTTAAGTGGATGTGCAAGGAATAGGCTTACAGTATATGCAGTCTGGTTTTTTGAACAAGGCAGCTCTACTGGAGAGGAAATCAGGAAACTGCTGGGATAGAGAAGGAAGAAAAATAAGTAGCCAGGGAGTCATTCTGGGAGGTGATGACCTGTTCGTTCATATGAGGTTGTCAACTAAACCATTTAGTAGAATCACATCCAGCATTAGAAACAGGCAAGAATATGCTTATGAATATTTATTCATGTGAAAATACAACCCTCTTCCCCCCCCTTGTTTCTTATTGTTTGCAAACACTGAGTCACTTGAGCAGACTTCTGAGACTATTAATAGAATCAAAAAGAAATCTAGAGATGTGGGGGTTTAATTTTCTGTATTTTCTATGTGGCTGTTTGCTCTCAGAACTTACTTTTCTGATATTAATGAAGACAGGCTGTAAGTGGATTTGTCACCATGAATGACGCTAGGCCTTTAAAAGTTGACTTCTTCCTGACCGATCATAAACTAGACTGGTCAGTCTGTTGTATGCTAGCTACCTTATCTATTTATTCCAGGTCTGGGTGTCTTAAACAAGAATCTGTAGCCTGATAACAGTTGTGACTCCTTCGACAAGTAATTCCTGGATGCAAAAAGACAGCAACCACCCATAGCTACTTGTGGTAAGTTCTTCATACAGCTCTACATGGCAGTCACTTGCCTTTGTGTAGAAGACTAAGTGGATCCTAAGCCTCTGTAAACACAGATATATTCCTGAAGGTGGGTAGGGGCACATGCTGCTGAAAAAGTAGCATAGTTTTCAGTGGTCATGATGAGTGTGATACTCAGAAATAAATATAATCTCACTTTTGTCAGGGTGAGATGTGTTCAGGAATCAAGATCTAGGTCAGACACTACTGAATGCAATATAAGATATAGGCTACAGAAGAACACAAAATCTTTTTGCTATTCTGAGGGAAATGTAGTAACATTACTCACCATATGTCTTTGTTTCTTCTCTCTCTTTCCTCCTCCTTCATTACCACTAGAAAGCCAGCCATAGACAATTCAGTTAAAATGTTGAGAAAATCAGTAGGATTTTCCCTTAAAAATTTTCAGTACTGATCAAACAGCACTGTATGACAAAAGTGTTCCAGACAGGTTAAGTCTTACTCCTTAAATCCCCATGCATATTGTAGCACTAGCAAATTCAGTGTGATGATTTCTGTCAGGAATGTTATACATAGGCATGGATCAGAGCAACTGACTTGTCGCACCTTCCCCACATGGCTTGGCCTGGCTTAGCTATTACAGTGGTAACAGACATTGATATCTCTGTGAGTTAGCTGTGAGACGAGTACTATTTTCACTGTGATATGTCACTTCACTATCCAGTAGAATTTGTGAGTGCTCAGTAATGCTATAACTATAGGCCAACAAATGTTTAATATGCTATTAAGTCCATGGGTACATACTCACCCCTTTACCAGCAATTTAGCAAGACAAATTTTATTCCCAATTTCTGTATTACAGCAACATCTGTAGTCATGCTGTGTGTCATTTTGACAAAATAATAGTAATAGCATAGTGTGTTTAAACTTTATTTTTTCCGCCTTGATTTATTTACCCAAGTGAGATATTCATGAATTTTAATCAAAAATGTGTGTTTACAAAATATCAGTGCATCTACAGTCACCAATAAGGCCTGTTAGCTGAAGCAAGGCTATGAAAAGAGTTAATGTCTAATATTTGCAAGCTCTGTTGAGTTTGTGTCTCATCTGATGCATTGTTGCATAAAATGCATTTCATGTTTTGAAAAAAAAAAAAGAAAAGACTACAGTTATGCAGACTAGGGGGACCATAGGGAATATTGTGATTTCTAAGGTTTCTGGTAAGAATGCTTCACAGTATGTGTCTCAAAATACATTGCTACAAGTTTTTATTCATTTATCTGTCATGTTGTAATTCTCTAAAATGGAAAATGGTTATTCTATAGTGAAATCATTGCTCATATTTAGACCTAATCACAGATTAAATTTAAATAATTTATATGTGAAATTAATTTACCTAATAATATAGGAGTTTAGTTAGCTATACAGCTAACTGCTATTCTGAAGCCTTTGCTGTGCTGAAAAAAAAAACCAACCCAAAGCGCAAAGTAGCAGTGAACACAGTCTGAGTTTTGCATAAGGACTTTTTCCACATACTACTCTCAGTTTAGGAGCCCTAGTCTGAAATGTAGTATTGTGTTGCAGTAGGTGTGTTTTATCTTTTTTAAGTACTCAGCCTGAACAGAGGCATAAAAGACCATGAGCTGATCCATTAGGTAATTAGGCCTGATACATATTGGTGCTATCAAAGGAAGTCTTTCAGCTCGTGTTTGAGAGATTTGGATGAGGTTATTAGGATCTGAGTCTGACCCATTGGTATGCAGCAGCCTTCATGTTGTGTATTTGGTAAAAGGCCTCACATGGGTCTGGGCACTTCAAAAATATTAATTGCTGCATGTCATCTGTAAGAGTATACAAGTGTGTGCAGTGAGAGTATGTGTGTGGTGAATAAAGTGCGAAAAATGGCTGCTACTAAATGACAGCAATTCCTAGAGGACAAGGGGGGAACTACAGTAAACTCATTCCTAAACTTGTGTTACTGCTCTCTCTTCAGTGTAGCACTTGACAGAACTTCTTAATGGGATTTCAGCCAGGAAATGTGTCAGTGATGGACTCTGTAATATGTGCAGGCTTTAATGAAAGCAAGCGTGGCTTTCACTAGTGGGATCAGTGTCACAAAGGCCTGCTCTAAATGTCATTTGAACCAAGAGATACAGAACTGACTTTTGAATAAAGTCCTACAAGGGACTGCACTACCAGCGTTCAGACAAACTTGATATAAGGCAAATTATAATGTGGTTATGAATTCTAGCACAACTACAGCTGTGGATGTTCCTGAAGCCCTTTTTGCCTTGCATTTCTATAACACTTGAGTAACTTCAAACACATTTTCCTTTATATTTCTAATGTTTGCTTTATCTAAGCTGCATCAGAGATCAAATCTAGAGATGCTATTATGTATAGGGGTTCATTTACTCTTTCCTATAAGA
This sequence comes from Myrmophylax atrothorax, assembly GCA_026770055.1. Classification (NCBI taxonomy): domain Eukaryota; kingdom Metazoa; phylum Chordata; class Aves; order Passeriformes; family Thamnophilidae; genus Myrmophylax; species Myrmophylax atrothorax. Next base: position 12,283,293 of record JAOXXN010000065.1, on the reverse strand, counting down.
CTACTGCCTATAACCAGCATTTAAGGGGTGGGAATTCCTCTCATAGTTATTCTTCGCAGAGAAGGAGAATTATGGAATTTGACTCAGGCACTTTTAATAATACAAAACAGAAAAAAAAAGACTTTTAAAAAAGTGCAATCCACTTCATGCACATACTAGAGCATACAGAAAGAGGTCCTACACTTCTGCAGAATTAGCAGCTCTGGCATAATTCACTGTAGGTCTCCCATATACTCAGACACCACCACCACGACTGCTAGCTTTTCTCCCGTGAGCAGAGAAGAAAATGATACAGAAAAGAGGCTTAGAAATCAGCTGAAAAATGTGTCATCTTGTCCACACTACCATGGACCACATTCCTTTCCTGCTGACCTTCATTTTGGTGTAAGCCCTTTGCTCTTTTCTTTAGGATCCCCATAAGTCCAGTGGCAAAGACTTACTAGCTGAGACCATGAGGCTGTCATCTGGGTTGTGCTATAGGTAGGACACTCTTAGAGCAGTGAGGCTCCCTCTGCAAGCTAGAATGTCCTCTCCAAAACATTACTTTTGCTTGGTCCAGACTGTCTTGAGGAAATGGTCGCATACAATAAAACAAGACCATTGGTGTAACTTGTCTCCCAACCCCTTAGTCTTTCTATGCCATGTGTGATGGATTATATTGGGAAAAATATTCAGTTTAATATTCAGTTTAATCCTTAAGTATCCTAAAATGTTTCCTGCATTGACATGAGGAGCTTCTTTTTTTTCGCCCAGAGTTATGTAAAATAACGTAACCTGTTGCATATGACTGTCCTCTGCCCTGGGGCTGAGTCACACGCTTTCTCTTTGAACGACATTCAGATTTCATTCCCTAGAATGTGCATAATGTGCAAACAAGCTGAGGCAGAGGCTCTTCTCGTTTTGGCTCATTATAGGTGAGTGTGGATGTGTAAATATATACCTTTTCTATTACACACATAAAGACACAAAATAGTGCAAACACCAATGTTAGAAGGAGCAATATAAAACTTTTAAATGGGGCAGAGGAGAATCCAAGAAGTATGTTGCTAATGCAGGTCACTGCAAAACACCTAGCATGTAAATAAAAGATGGTAATTTGATACATACTCCTGTATTTCTGGCAAAATGTCAATCTGTGACACAGCACTATGAAATGAGGAATGGAATGAAATGAAATATAATATTGAGACTTTTGTTGTTGTTAAAAGAATAATAGCAACAGATTTAAAAGAAATGAGGGGGTTGTTTTCTTCCCTCTGTGAATGACAGAATCCATTTCAGGAATAATTCAGATACCAATAATTTCACTAAGAAAACTCAGAAGCAACATCAGCTTCTGCAGAATAAAAGTAAACTAGGTCCAAAATTACGTGTTGCAAACACACCTAGTATTAATACCTTAATGTGAGTAACATTATGTATAATGAACACAGGCCATTATAGACATAGATCCTCATGTTAGGTAGCTAAACAATGCAGGTGACAATACCAGATGACAAAAATATAATTTTTGCATAAACATGTATGTGTGCATGTGTATAAAAATGAATATATATACACAGCCTATAGGCAGGAACACACATATACAAACATTCCCTATGTGTGAAATATGCAAATGCCTCTGTCAGGTAGCACACATTCATTAGCCATGATTAAGCATATGTCCTAAAGACATTTCCTATGAGACTTTTCACTAACTAAGAGTATATTCATTTTTAAATGTCCATGCATTTTTTTATATTAGCGATAAGGACAGCAAAAGTTGAAGACACACCACTACATTTTAGAATTTCCTTGATGTTACCTCCATTATAAATGTCTTTGCTCCTGGAAGAGCTGTCAAAATACTAAACCAGCCCAAAGGATGTTGCTAGGGTGTGATTTTTACATAGGAACATGCAGTTCCTACAGTACATTTCTTTCAAAAAGAAAGAAACTATTTGAGATTCTACACTTTAAGAATTCCCAACACCTTTAGGATATTGTAGAATAATAAAAATTAATACATATCAGAAAAGAGTTTCTGTTTGGATATTTGTTTTCTCAGGGATTTGGTTTCCTTTCACTCTATATTTCCTGGTGGATAAGTGGGAGAAAAACAACACCAGCAGTCCAGAAGCAGCAGCAGCTGCAGCAACAAAAAGGTCATGAAAAGTAAGTGCTATGCAAATAAAAGAAATAAAACAAACAGATCATTCAAAAGAAATAAAAGAAAAGGCCGTAAATGAACATGCTTGGGGAAGAAAATTAAAATAAAGGGCAGTTTGAAACAAATCAAAATGTCATCAAAACAAAAAAAATGGCAAAACCATAAAGAACTAATAAAATAAACAGTAAATGGAAGAAACTGCAAATAAAAATAAAATGGAACTAACAGGAGCAACAAGTGACTGCTATAGTTACACTGAAGACTGTGTGGAAGCAGAAGATTTTGTATTTTGCAAAAAGATGGGAATGCTGTTGGACCACTGGCCCCAGCTTCTGAGACCATAGGAAGAAGTAATCAACTCACCTCCAAGTTTTATTCCAAACATGTTTGAATTTTTTGGCAGTCCAGATGCAAAGTTGATGCCTGGTTTTTTCATTATTTGGTAGGCTACAAAATTAAAAAAAACCAAATCAGTCCACTAACATCCCTTTCCCTAAGGCCAAAACTGTTAATTTAAACACCTTAGAAGCCAACAACCAACTAAAATTCAGTGCTTGTCTTTTCTGAGTCAAGTCAGATTTCAAGTCTGGACACAAACTGGGCTGTTTGAGGTGCCCTGCTCATGCTGTGAAGCAAGCTCAGGGAATTGGGTCTAGTTCAGCTACTTCTAGGAGGCCTGTGGAAGGCAGGACAGGACACAGGGCTTTTTGAGACAGCCCCAAGGTGATAATATAAACAACATGATGTGCATGGAGAGCAGAAAATAATCAGCTGGTAAGTGACTGAGCAGGCAGGATTTCACTTCTAATTAGACAAGCAAATAACAAAGAAACAGTTGTGGTCACAATGTTTGAAATAAGCTTAAATTGACAATAGACCAAAGAAAGGGTCTTAGCTATACAATACAGAGATTGAGGAGAGCGGCTGCTGGTATGACGTATTCCTCTGCACTAGCCTAAACCAAATGGTAACTTTCACAAAAATTGTAGAGTTGGGTTTGATGTTGTGTCAACACTGACATGAGTAGCTGCATACTGCCTGCCTGCCTGAAGTTTCCCTGGCACCTCCCTCCAACTGGGCCAGCTGTCGTGGCTGCCTTTCATGCCTGGTGGCTGTAGCGCTGTGTCTATGGCTGAATGAGGGGTTCTGTTGAGGTGCATCTTTCACTAACATTTGTTAGCCGCTTCCATTGGCTGTGTAACACCTGCATTCTGGGCTGAGCAGGCAATCCAACCATTCCACACTAGTGTAAAGAATTGAGCAAAAGAGAATCAGGACTACAGTTGCAATAGGTTGCAGATATGGAGTAAATTCCTAACCATAGAAATAGATGAATAAAGTAGCTGAAGAGTACATGTTCATCAGGCCTACTAGAAACCTAACACCCTGCTTCAGCAGTTGATTTTGCCTTTTTTTTCTTTTTTAATATATTTGTTCCAAACGGCCCCTAAACCCATGCTGTGCAGTAATTTATACAAATATTCACAGGCAACTCTGCACTCAGTATATATAATTTTATTGTTTTGACTTAAAAGTCGCAGGACTGAATTAAAAATGCATGGGTGGCATTTTGCCATACTGCACCTAGAGAACAAGAGGCTGTCAGCCTGAGCTCTGTGCCAACAGGTTGCTGTGTAGTAGACTAAACTGAACAGCAATAAGTCTACACAGCAGAGCTTTGCTGAAAGATGTGATCACACCTCCTAATGTGACTCCATGGCTCTGTTACTTACAGCTAAATTACATTATTATGACTTCATTGTTGATTCCCAATTCTCCTAATTATAGCCTAGAGATCTATTATTTGATTTTGTAACACCAAGTGCTTCTTTTCTAAATCATGTAATCTCTTGTAGCTTATTAATGTCAGGTTTGTGCACACGCAGGGACTTGGTTGTTTGCCAGGCAGAATCAAATTTTCAAATTTTCACTGTGTTATGTTGCAGGGGTTTGCTTGTTACAATCTAATTATATTGGCACTGAAAGCAAATTTATATTATAAAGCACTTTAACTCTTTCACGGAAACATATTTGCATATGTAAGTGTCTCGCCATTGGTTTATTGGCTTTTTCATTGGGAAATTTTTATGGGATTGTGTGGAAAAGAATAATAATTCTGAAATCATTAACTCTTTATTTTCCTTTGAAAATGCAAAGGTTTTAATTTAAAGTGATGCTCATTGTAATAAACCCATGAGTGAAATGCAAGTAGGTGCCACACATGGAACTGGCTTTAAGCTTCATAATGATAAAGGCAGAAAAATGGAAATTTATTGTTTTATTAAACTGCATAAATTTAAAAATGCCATTTTAAACTGAGACTCTATTTCCCCAGTATAAAACTGTTTGACAGGTGGTTTGGATTTTATTTACATAATTGCCAGTAATGATAAGTGTACTTGGTAAGAGGTAGAGTATTTTATAGTATGAGTAAGTTTTAAAGCTTTAAGTCCCAATAATATGCATGTCATTAGCTTCCGCTGAATTAAATGAAAGTTTAAGGGACTCATGATCTTCCAGACTCAGGGAGCGAGCAAGAGTGTAATAAAAGACTGCAATTCTCAGTGACTATTCTCCTCTTGTAGGAGAGTTGGGGTCGTGAGTGGTTTTAAAGCTCGCTCTAAACTACTTGTTTTTATAGTGGATTTTCAGGGCAATGAGGTCTGCACCCTGGTCTGCTGCTCCCATAACATAACTGAAAGGTTGCTGGTTTACTTTCCTCCTCTTCTGGTGTATCTGTAAGTGGCTCCTGAAAGGAAAGGACCTGCACCATCCCACTCTCCTGGCTGCTCTCAGCCATCAGGCTTATGAGGGTTGCATGAAGTCAAAGGACTGTGGCTGCAATATATCTCATGATTTTTATTGTTTTTTTTTTCATTTCTCCTGCCCTCCTCTCACCCCTTTCCATCAAATCACTCATTTGGACTGAGTTGCCGTGCAGTCAGGAGACTGTGCAGCTCAGTCCAGTACAAGAGAAAGGGCAAACCCTACAGCTGGGGCAGATGGAGAGACGGAGGAGCAGGGCTGCTGCTCCCAGCAAGAACTTACAGCTACACTGGGTTAGCTATAATATGAAACTGTCCCCCAAACTGTACTCTATTTGCCTGTCTCCTCCAGCACCTAACACATAATGTCCAGCCTCCCTTCCCTGCTTTTAACGTTCAGCATTTTGTTGGTTCTGCATTATAGTTATATTTCCACCATACAGAACAAAACGTTTCATAGGGGATAATTCTGTCTAGTATGTGATATCTCTCTCTCTTTACCATAAGAGCAGAAAGAGAAAGCATAAGCATTCCGGGACAAGCCTAGGACTAAGAAATTTGGGGAAGATTTTGTCATTCAACATATATTTATAACAGACTTAGTAGAACAAGCCATAACCTTTGCTACTGTAGTCAGACAGATATTTACATAACTCATATGAATATGGGATTATGATGGAGAAAACATATGTAGACAGAGTTGCCACTAGAAGTTAATGGATTGCATGATTTACTGCCAACATAAGTCTGCCCCTGTTGCCCTGCCTAGCTAGGCCTGGAGGTTTAGTTCACAGAGTTCAATAGAACTTTTTCCATTGACTTCGGTAGGTTCTATCTCTGCATGTTACAGTTAGCTAACGAGTGTGGTAAGCTACATAGTATTCTTTGATGAATATCAGTAAATACTGACTGTGATATATGAAATGGGAATGATACATTTTTCAGAAAGAGTTAAAGAGTACTGTATTACTGTTGAATTTCTCCTTTCCAGGGAAAAGCCCACCCTCCATTCTCTTCTTTCCAGGTGCATGTTGAAACATACTGACCTGATATACTGGAAACTTTACTAACAAGCTCATCCTCCTGTCATTTGAAGAAGATCCCTATCTTTAGTTCTGTGCTCCTTTTTAGATTTTCCATTTATTTCTCCAGTCCATGGCCACCAGACCAAATAGCAGTTGACACCTGTTTATGCAGTGAGTGGTCCTTACTGAATCAAATCCAATGTCAGTTGTACTCAGTGAATAATGAAGTGGAGCTTTCAATGCCTATTAAAAACACCCCATTGCTGGGCTTCCCTGCTGAAGAAATGTATAGAGTCCACAGCCAGATGTAATGGGTTGGTTTATTTGTGGATCACCTTATACTGCACATCAGTACTTTTAATACTTAAAAGGATTATCACCCCCATTCCAAGTAAATATCTGGAAAGAGAGGTGCAGGAAGAACTACCACTTCTGTAGAGTAAGGTGGTTTTCTATATATTTTGATTTTGTAAATATCTTCAGGATGACTAAGTGAATAGCAAGAATAAAAAGAGATTTCCACAAGAAAGTAAGATTCCACGGGGAAAACTGTTATCAAGATACAGTGGAAAAAATGGCATTTTATGTATTTAAATTCAAATGTTAAATTTACTACAATTTTAGGAATTTTAACCTCTTTGAGTTGATCCCTGTAAAATCCAGGCCTCCCATTAAAATTTGTCTGAAGCTGTTGAAATGGTTTTCGCAAATAGTATTTCAATGCAAGTGACATAGAGATCTTCTGAGTTTCCCACACAGTAAGTTTATGCACATACACAGACCTATATTACTGAGCAAAAAAAGCACTATGAAATTTGAAACAGCATCTCTTGTGTCTTCTGCAATAGTCCGTGATAAAGAAGTGATGAAAAGCTATTACACAGCAAATTACCCTTCTGTATGGGTGTTTAGTAAGAAATACTGACCTGTGGCCACTTAATGTAATTTGCAGCAAATCATTTATCAAATGTATGGATACATCTGAGAGTCCCTCTTACTATGCTATTAAAGTATCATATTCAGTAGTTTTATGTAGTTGTCTAACAAGGAGATGAGGTTCTGACACAAAAGTAGCTCCAGAGCTTAGGTTTTTCTTATGGTAGATTCACAAGATTATGATCAAATAATGGATTGTGGTATTTCTTGATTACACAGTTAGGGAGCAATCACCTGCCATGTTTATCCAGTCTATGTATGTAGTTTATCTTCCTGATCAAGTCACATCGTAATTGAAGATTACGAAACAAAGTCAGTGAAACTGCTGGAGAAATTGCCATGACAATTTTGATTCTCAACTTGAGATCAGTCTTAGTAGTTACTCCCACAACTGATTCCTTTTGCTGCAAATACTAATGAACATTCTTATTTTGGGTGTTTGGTTTGTTTGGTTTTTTTCAGCACAGTTGCTGCTGTAGAGGTTTGTACTTTGCTTTGCACTTCTTTTTTGGTAGGCTGTGTATGCATATCCTGGCCTAAGTACATACGGTGACACACTTCATTTTCTGGAACCACAGATAGATTATACAACTTGCTGGTGAAGCTGCAGATGTTTGTCAAACTTTAGAATAGAAGTAAGATCTCCTACACCCTAGAGCAGTGGTTTCAATATTGCCACTCTTACAATTTATAAATATGTATTGGATTTCTATCCATTAGTGTTTTGTCTCAAAACTGTGCTGTTTCAGCTGGATTTAATGCATGTGCACTTATGTACTTTTTTCCCTGAAAATATACTTAATACATAATCAATTATTAAATAGTGGAGTGTGAAGAAATTGAACCAAAAGGGGACACCCATACAACCCAATTTTTTTTTGCTTCATGACTCATTAGTGAACCTTACTCAGTGCTCCTATTGTGCCGAGTGCCTTATAATGAAACGCACAGGGTTAATGGCTGCAGTGCAGTGGGTTTAAGTGAAACCACAGCAGGTGTGTGCCTTAACGAGGTGTTAATGGGGAGACAGGTGCATGTAAATGTGGAGCAGAAGGGCAGAGGAACGGCCAGGAGAGAGGGCAGAGCCGTGTGACCACAAAGTGCTCTAAGAGCACTTACAGAGTTAGGCACTAGTTGTGATGTGGTCTTCGACACTGACAAGTCAGACCAAAAAGACTTTATCTGTAGCAAAACATTCCGTGTTCTTACCCCACCAATGGAAAAGACTGCAAAGATAACTCTTGATTCTTTATGCATTCAGATAAAATACTTTTCCTAAAAAATATTGTAGAAAGTTTTCCCCGGATTAATCACTGGTTCCTAACTTGGTGCATGTGGCTTGGGCACACAGGCATGCATAAGGGGGTCATACTCCCACCTGCCTTGTATAAAAGCATTTATTACAGTCCCTTGTAGGAACAAAACCACATATTGATAGCAAACTGTTGAGTCAAGTAGCTCTAAGAAAGGCTAAGCCCAAGCAATCTCAAGTATCTATCTTGAGTGCCAGGGAGAGGCAAATCTCAGGTAAAATCCATGTCATAAAAGGAGAAACTGATTCACTTGTTCTCAAATGGTAAGAAACAACATTTTTGGGGCAGATAATGGGTGACAATGTAAGAGGCAATTGTCAGTGGTGACCCTATCACAGCAGTTCCAGAACAGGCATCCATGATGGACACATTCTAGAAAAGCACTTGCCCAAACTTAGAAAGTTGAAGCCCTTCTTCAGCAAATTAAATTGTCAGTCTTTTTTCTGCAGAAACAGTCTATGACCTCTTGTATTCCTGCCCTGGGAGACCAATCCCCCTGAGTTTCATTTTACTTTCTTTCTCATTTGGTTTGGCAAACAATAATAAAAAAAAAGTGTTACTGTTGATAGTATAATTGCTGTGTCATGTCAACAGCTAAAGGAGGAATAATTCACACGTCAAAATTCTCAGGGCTAACACTGCCACAGAAATCACTGTTTTTCTTCTAGCTAACTTATGGTGGAGCCTGCTATTAAAACACTTTTTCAGCTCTGGAGATAGAGGCTTCCTTTTCAACAGCAACACAAAAAGTAGAGGTCTGATTCTGGGAACTAATAGACTCAAGAACTATGTTTTCTTGACGCTGTGAAATGCCATCTTGTTCCCTGTTACACTCTGTTTGCAGTACACATTAACGATGTTTTGGTCAAATCAAAATAGATTCCTTGGGAGGATTCACAATGATCAAAATCCTTGGCAAAAAACCGGCTTTTATTAGCACTTTGCTTATAACGTCTTACATTACTGACAGTTTCATCTCCCTCTTAGTTGTGAAACAGGAGTGCACGGTAAGTCAGCTCCAAATGTCATCCTCAGGGTATTTAGGCTCCTGACACAGGCAGCATTGGCTCAGATTACTCAATTACCTGCTGGCACTCTGAAGGTGCCTAAAGAAATAACATGAATATATTGCTGGAATTTGAATTAAATGTGAATGGATATTAAAAACAAATCTGGATTATTTGACCTCTTTGTGGTTTTTATTAAAAAAATAGCTAACTAGGATCCCTTGTGTTAGAACAGCTGCATGCTTTAAAAAAAACTCCTAAAATTTATTTACTTTTTAAAATGCCTTTATTTATAACATTTTGTGGTTTAAAATTAAAATAGGCTATTTCCATTAAATTACACTGAAAAAAAATTAAACGGGAGAAACAGAATGTTTAATGATATTGCTTGAGTCTCATGGAAAAACAGAAAAAATATGCTAACCTTTGAAGATTGCTTGTTACTCTTTAAGGTAATCTTTTGAGCTGTCCATTTTTTTTTCAGTTTGTAAGGCAAGCTGACAGGCACTTTGGGCAACTTATCATGACACTGTGTGCCATAAATGTGATACAGTGCTTCATAAACATGATAAAGTACTTCCCAAACAACTGTTGACTTTTAAAGGCATCCTGCTTCTCTAAAAGGAGGATATTTACTGTAAGTGCAGTTTGTAGAGATTCTCAGCTAATTTGCTACCTACACATCTTTAATATGTTTGTGAATTCGGAAGAAATTCATAATTATAAGCACCTATGAGATTACTGTATTTTAAACCAGGCTTGACAGCACAATAGAATCCAATAAAAGAAAGCATCAGTTGTACAAGGGATGCTTGTACAGAAGGACAACTTGAATGCAAATAGGATTAAAAAATAATTGACAAAGAAACTGAAACATAAAAACTGCATGTGTATTTCTGTACTATGTCCTTTCCATATCATCATCTTAGGAACCAAACATAAAAGTACTATTGTTGTAATACGAGGCATTCTAATGAAAACTGAAGTGTCTACGAGTTAAGATAGAACAAAGCTGCTTTCCATCAGATTGATACACTAATAATCTCTAAAAGATGACACATATATAAATTTTCCTAACTGCTTAAAAGTCTTTTGCAATGTTGGTGTTACATAAAGAAATTCTATTCTGTCAGAAGAAAATACACCTCCCACTTGACAGTCATCTGTAAATTTAGAGCTTGTTTCTTAGCAGATTGAAAAAATTCCAGCTGCATCCACCCTTACACTGGAAGTTATCAAGCAATTTTTACAAAATTGAAATCCAATCAACATAATGATATCAACAGAAACTTCTCACTGTTGTCATGATATACCTGATAACCCATAGGCAAGACTAGTACATGACACTTTCTAATGTGAGAACAAGCTGTACAAAAACTAAAATATGTCTGATTATAGAAACAGTTGAAAACAGAAGAAAAATATATCCAAAATTTACTATATGTATGTTTTCCAGGTATGGTCTAAAATAAGACATTGCTCCTCAGTAAAACCTTTGGCAGCTGGAAAGGACAGTTACACTGCATTTTAGACTGTGTTACGTCTATACATCTTCACCTATCTTCACCTGCCTCTTGAAGAACTATTGAAAACTGTGTTGTGGATCTTTTCTAACTGATCTTGGTTAAATAGTTGTCATTGCCCTCTCCACTATGTGCTTCCTCACCACATTACTGTGGTATTGTGTCTGTGCAGCTATAAACAGTTGAACCTAAGCAGACTGAACTTATCCCTGTTTATAAAATCTTTGTTTCCTCCAGTGATTTCCTGAAGTGACTAGCATAATAAGCAGGGAAAGAGATGAATGCTTTAAGGCACAGACCATACCGATGCCAGGGCTTTATCTTCAACTACAGCTCTGTTCCACTACCTGTCTGCTGTGAAAATCCAGGGAATTCATCCAAAGGCATTAATTTGTTAGTCTAGTTAGGAACTTTTCAAACAAGGCTTGAAATAAGGTGATGGTAAACATCCGTCTATTGCTAAAAATATGATCCTGGAGATAAATGTGAATCACAAGAGAAAGAAAAAGGATTATCACAACAACCTGACAAATATCTGTCATGCTGATACTCAAAAGGCTAAAGTAATGAGGAATACTGAAACCTTACAGGATAATGAAGTGGACACTTAAATGCTGTGTCAGAGATGAACACATCACAGGGTAAAAATACTGATCAAGAATGGTACAATTTAAGGCTGGAGAAGCAGAGAAAAAATTAAAAGCTTTTCAATATTTGCCATGAATTAGTCTACTTTTCCTGTAGTCCTGGAAGGAAAGCAATAAAGATAGAACAGTAAAAAGATAAACGTATTTTCCTGGTGAGGGTGGACTCCTTAAAGGAAATAGAAGATTAACATCACTTATGGGAACGGGCAGACCTATGGTAATAGGGAAGGCAAAAGCAGGTCGAGATAAATTTTGATTATTCAACTATGTATGGCAAAAAAGCAAGGCAGAAGCAGTCACTTTGGCATACAGTACAGACATCTTTCAGAAGGTGGAGTTCCAGAGAAACAAAAATTTAGACTTGATTCTAACTAATGAGGAGTGCCTGGTCAAACAAGAACATGACAGTAAACCAAAAGAGTTTGTGATATGCAAGAAAGAAAGGTGGTGGGAATAACAGGAGTAGGACAGGCCAACTCAGAATTATGGTATATAGACTCTTCTGTGAGTAAGTTGTATGAAAAAAAAAGTCTTCAGAGAAAGGGTGTGGTTATGCCTTTAAATATTAAAGGCATGCTAGCTGTCTGTCTCAATGGAGAGGAAAAAGAGGAAATGTAACAAAGCAATATAGAAGTTTCAAGACTTTTATAGTATAAGTCAAAAGAAAATAAAGACTAACAAATGGAAACAGGTTTGACTAAAGATGTGTATAAAGAAATAGATTGACATGTAAGGTTTTGATCAAAAAAGTTAAAGCACAAAATGACTTATCAGCATCGAAACAAGTAACAGGTGATTAGGATAGAAAATGATGATTCATGACAAATGAAGAAAAAAAAGAAGCATCCATTACTGAACATGAAAAAAGAAAGAAAATTAGGTATTATAGAATAGACCAAGGTATTTTCTGCCTTTTTTAATTCATTCTTCATCAAAAAGGTTAGCTGTACAGACAAGATTTTTCATTTTAATATAGAGAGATGTGCAGAGCCTGCAATGGGAAACATGGAGTTAAAGTGTGTTCAGATGAGTTAGATGCATTCCAGCCAGCAGGCACTGATAGAAAATTCACCTTAAAGTTATTTCAAAGCAAGTCAGGACAATGTCTAAACCAGAAATTATTATTTTCAACACTATGGAAAGGTTGGGGAAAGTCCCACAGGACTGGAGAAGGCAAATACTTCTGTCTTCAAAAGAGTGGGAAAAGGACCTTTGAGTAGATTGGCTTTCAGAAAGGCACCTGTCCCAAAAAGCTGGGAAAGCATATGTCCTACACTAAACACACCGAAATCAGTATTTGGTTCTGAAAGTTACATCTTGAAATTACTGGATACATATTTTTTCTTGGTATATTCAGAGATGTAGTTGGATTGGTGGAGTACTATTTGCAAGAGTGGTGACCAACAGAATTTAAGAAGTTTGAGATATATTCCCTTCCAAAGCAGGACTGAAACTTCATTTTGAAGGCCTTGGTCCTGGGGGCAGGTCTAGGAGTTTGGGATTACAGCAGGAGAAGATGCATATCTTTTCAATAGGGGATCTGATTCAAGTTGGCACAACAAGATTAACTGCAAGTCTCAGATTGTTTTTATTTTTACATAGTTATTTTTCTCTGCCACAAGATACAAACTAGTATGTTTAGTTAGAAAAACATGTTTAATTGTACTCTGCTTAACTCCCATTTAGAAAGAAAATGTTTTTCAAATAAAGTTCTTTAAATGTTTTGTGCAACATCTGGACTTTTTTTTTTATGAAGGATCTGAGAGGAATTTAGAATCCCAGACTCCTCGTGGTTCTCACATCTTCATAAAAAGGCAGCATGCTAGAATGTACTTGCTGTTGGGAACTGACACTTCACAATTAATAAGGAAGGAAAGCATGTCCTACTAAGTACAGGTTTGATTCTGTAGTACCTAGGAGTTTTGCCTGAAGGTCTCTCTGGAGAGGACTGTGAATTGTGTGCAAGATGGGGAAGAGTTTTAAAAGATTCTTTCCTCGTCTTATCTCCTAGTGCAGGGGCTGACCCCATTCATTCTTGCATGGCTGAAACATTCACACTGGGGAGTGGTGACAAAAGTGTGTCAGAGCCATCCTCCTGCAGTTACCATCCGGACAGGTGCAGCACAAAGGAGAAGCTCATACACACAACATGTTCGGCAAAATACAGATTATATCCTCTAGATTATTTAGAGGATTTATAAATGCAGTATAAATTAGTCTCATAATTTTATCACAATTCCTGAAAATTTATCTGCTGTTTCCTTAGAAGATCTGATTTCTGCAGTCATGTGATGATATAAAATCTTAGTCTTTCTTAAGAAAGTGAGTTTTAAACTCTTAGACTTCCATAGAAGAGATTGAAAGCATAAATTATAAGAATTCAAAACCCAAAAAGGCAAGAACCAACACTTTTTATTATTTCTTCTAATACTTTGGAGTTAATCTTACCATTTTTCTTGGGCTTCAACTAGAGTGTTGTCTTGGGCTTTCACTATGTCCTGTATGCTTATTCTCTGGGGTTTAAAAATTGCAGTTGCTTTGAGCATAAATGAATTCTAGTCCAGGGCTATAGCAGAATATAATGTTTCAATGCTTTTCAGGAATACCTAAAAATTTTGCTCATATCCCATAGAAGGTCAGTGGCAGCTAGATATTTAACTCTTGCAAGCTCTTTTGTAAATCTTACCTGCAATCTCAGTTATTTTTAGGTAAGTGTTTTGCCTGTTGAGCTAAAGGACCAGAATCGACTCTTTCACAGTATGTTTCTTATAATTACTCACAATGGGAGACTGCACTGACAGCCAACTCTGGGAGGTATTTCTGAGTGTCTGATTTCTAACATTCTTCACATTCTCACCCTACGGTATGAACAGACTGCCTTATATTGCTGACAATTTATGTTTTCTCTCTATCACCCACCTACGTAACATCTATGTTGAGCATTTACATTTACACTAATAGCCCCTGAGAATCAATTACCATAAGAAGATCTGTTTCTTTACACTTCAACTGATGAATCAGTCATAGGTTAAAACAAGAGGAGGTAAAAAGCCAGCATGTCTGCACAAGTTTTTTTAAAACCCTTTACTTAAAAATACTCTGGATACAGATTGTTTTTTCCTGTTGTGTGCATACTCGATATTATTTTACCAGCCTTAAAATCTGCTTTCATAAATGAATTGCACTAAAAATGCACTGAGGATTAACTGTATATTTTATACACTCTACTACTGTGTAAAATCCCCATGCAGCAGAATGCAGGCTGTTTCCTTGGCACTCCCTGGTGGAAGGAAGCATGATAGCAAACTGAAATTAACTCCAGGCCTGAACTGAACTGATCTTATGTCACTATGAGAAGGACAGAAATAACCTTCTGGGTTCCCAACCACCCGTGATTACTTATCAGCCCCAGGTACAGTTCTTCCATGGAGACTTGGTCTGTTCCTTACACACAGAGAAGGATTTTTGGGCCTGTTGGTGACTTCTCCAACTTTCTAAAAAATGATCTCAGTGATAAAAGTCTGCAAAGATAAGCTTTTACTACATTTCTCAAATATGAAACTGTCACCTGTACAGAATCTAATGTCTGTCCTGGTTTTTCTTTCTCAGACCAAGGTAAAACAGCTTAAAGAACCTTACTCAAATTACTAGAATAGATCTCAGAAGGCCAAAGTTGCCCAATACCTGTTTGGGGTTTTTTTAAAACTTTTTCAAATGTTGATTTAAATAGTCTAGTTTAGAAATACCTTCCCTTTCTCATTGCCAACCAAAACTTCAACGATAGTCATTTTTAAAAGGTACATTTATTTCCCATCAGGTTCTTGGCTTTTTTGTACATTTCCAGAGTTCTTCATACTCTGGCCATAACTTTCTGTGTTGCAAAGCAGTCTACACAGAGAAATCTCAGGGAGAACCTCTTAATAATGGGTACCTCTCCAGTGGCCTTTCTCTGCTACATGTCATTCCCTACAACAAAGGCAAATCTGAGCCCTAGGTTTTGTCACCTGAGTGGTACCTTTCCACAAGAAAATGTACAGATGAACACTTAGCAATTATCCTGCAAGCAAAGAGCCTCTGTTCAGAAAGTAATGAAAGAACCAAGATATTCATTGACAATGTGACCCTTTTAAGCAAATAGTGCCTTTCTAACCTGTGACTATAGATGCACAATGGCAAAAGAGACACAGGATGAGCAAACACAGATATCAAGAAATACTGGCAAAATGCTTCCTAAGCGCAGGCAAAATTATCAAAAAATCATGAGTAAATGGAATTTAAATGCCAATCTCAAAGCTCTCAGATCTTCCTAATTCTGAAGTTCACAGTGAGGAATTTATAAAATTATCAAAGGAATCCCTTTTTTTTGGATCAAATCCATTTTAATTTAATTAAACATCCTGAAAAAATAATTTGTAAAAGACAAATATTTTTAAAGTTAATGCAAGGCAACACTGATATGTATAATTTCCATCTGAGAAGTATAAAAACCATATGAGTGCTGTTCATCATTACAGTCTCACAGCAATTTCCCAATTATAGCTTCTTATTTAAGAAGTGAAAAGACTTTACTTTCAAACCACTTGTTTCTTTTCATATACATTACTATCAATATTAAAAACAAAAGTTTCATTGTCAACTTTAACCTCAGTTTCACGCATATAAGCCTGGTATACTGACTAAGTATAGAAAACATATAAATCAAGTCTTGCTTTTCAATGCAGCCACAGTTAAAAAGAATTTGAGAAATATCTGAGTCACCGAAGTCAGTAACATCTTTGACTTAAAGCACCTGCAGGACACATATGCTAAGAGAAGAGATTGCCTTTATATATAAACATTTTTTGAGTGGTACCACAATGCAAGTAACTCCAAATAAAGCAGAGAGACAACTTAACATGAATTAATGTCTTGCACAGCCAAGAGTTTATGACAACAGGAACCAAACTACAACTAAAAACAGGCTTTCAAGCAGCAGCACCATGCACAACACTGAGGCAATGGAGGTGGCTGATTTGTTACTTAAGAGGCTACAATGCATTGCCATCACAGCTTCCTGCCAGATTTCTTGTATTGATGGAGTGTACTGGGCAGCAGTACTGGAATTCTGCTTAGATACTCCTGGGAAAGGTACATCTCTGCAGCTGTCACACCCCATTAAGCAAACTCTATTTTATCCCTAAATCAATCAGAAGAGGGGGAATGCTAGGGTCCCATACAGTGATTTAGCAAGATGTTATCCTCCTCTGCAAACATTCAAAGAAACCCCTACTGTACTTTTGTCTGTTAATTCAATTTTCAAGAGAAAAAGCTTTCAATATTTATGTTTTCACCATGAACAAACCCTTATTTACCTGCCTTTGTTTGGTACTAATGATAGTCTTAATTAATTCCAGGCATATATCAACTATGTCTTCCTTGTAAGGATTTTGGCTTCCACGAGTGGCTCTTTTCTCTTATTCCATGGGTATGGTCCGAAGTCTATAGAGTCAACTGGACTTGGTCAAGTGTACTGGGGTCCTGCATGCCCAGGTTATTTGGGATTCATTGTTCGTAAAAGTACATCTCTGCTGTTATTCCTGTACTCCATCTTTGCTCCATAAAATTATTCATTAATCTTTCCAATGCTTATTTGCTTATTGTTTATATCTTTCACCTTTTTCATATGGTACATTGAATTACCTGACATTTACGTTTGCTTAGTAATCACACATGGCCATGTCCTTGTGGTAGCATGTTTACCTGGGGTAACTTGACTGTGTATCCAACCCTTGACTTTACTCATTGTTACTATGCAATTTGATCTCTTCAAAACTGGGCTTTGTTATGACCATATATTTGCAGTGCAGGTCTACTTTCCTTTAATCACAACACTCAAGCATGTCTTAGGTAAACCACTGCAATTTAATCCTCAGGGTCAGTAATTCCACAGTTTTTCATAAATTGCAGGAGATTTCACCTTGGCTTACTTACTGTTTCCTCACTGTTTTGCTGATGTCCATGCTTGAGGTAAAGCAGAATATTTTAAAGTAACATAAATAAGTGGGAAAATGACCCTACATCAGTCTAAACATTGCTAACAGGAGTTCAGAAATGGTACAGAAAAAAATAGGGAAAATATCATATATGTAAATCATTTGTGAAATCAAGTTAAAATTAATGACAAAATTGAGTTCCCTTTGTGGCTGATTTCCATTTAGCTGCACCCAACAATAAAATAGTTATCAAAGAAAGCTACCAATTAGATTTTAATTCAAAACATGTCTAGAAAACAGTTTCCAAATCTCAATTGATATCTCTCCAGCAACCTCCTAATTGCAGCAAGTTGGTGGTAAAGGAAAAAAAAAGAACTGCTTTAAATGAAAAAGATGTATTCCGTCTGCTGGAGCATGCAGTATCCTTTTCTTAATTATTCCCAGAATTTCCCCTACACATGAGCTTCCGCTGAGGGTTATATATAGACAGATAGATATGTCTGTGTTGTCTGTGTGTGTGCATGCGCACACGCACATGGATGCATGCTGAGGGAAAGAAACAGGAAATCTTCCTGTTTCAAAATCTAAGGAATTTATGTAGTGTTATACTTTTTTCATGAGGTGTACTATTGGCAAAGGTTAAAAAGTCCAGAGTTGGGGAATTTCTTCCATTTAGTTTCACCAAGTGGTATGCTTTCTTGAAAGAATCTTTAGTATAATCAGGAGCTCACAATTATCTATAATAAGACTCTCCAGAGCCTGTCTGATCTGATCTTTCGCTATCCAAACACGGAATAAAATATGTCACCTTGCCCAGGAAGCACGGCAAATGTTCATTCTTCCTCCACTTACTTGCCTGAAGCAGACAGACTGTCCCATGATTCTGCCTTCATCTAATGTGAGACCATACTCTTCTGAACCTGCTCAGTCTAGTCCTTGCCATTTTCCACTGTGCAATATTGAAGACTGTTGACAGCCCTTTACACAGTCCTAAAAACCAAGAAAGATGACACTGAGATATCTGAAGCCTGTTCTGCCTGGCAAGAACCTGAAGAACATGACAAGAGATGGAAAAACTTTAAAATAGTATTTAAGTTATATGTTTCAACCAGAAACTTCCAAGCAGATGATCACTGATGTCTTTGAGACACGAAATTAACACCACAGTGTCTAGGAAGCACTAATGCTATCTGAACACCTTCCACACTGAAAGACCAGAACACTTTTTTAAATACAGTTCAAAGAGCAGCAGACAACTTCCTACCTCTAGCTTTCCTGCTTGGAAACCATGTAACCCTCTAAACATATTGAACCCTTCTGGATTTTTTAAACATCATCTAGTATTTGAAAATATGGTGATATTCCTCATTCCAGACCACATGGTATACTTTCATTGCACTACTAGAGAGGATGGATAAATAAACGGAGGATGAGGCAAAGGATATAAGAGGACAGTGCTGAGCATCTTTGCAAAGAAGGACTAGAGGTAGCAATCAGCGTTCAAGAAGCATAACAGATATTTATTATCTGATGGCATTATAAAAGCAGATTTTTTACACAGTTCATGAATGCTTTCAAACATAATCTCAGTAATATCAGACAATGTACCTCCTGGCATTTTTGAATCTGATAGTAGCACTGGAGCAACTGGTTCCATTTATATTTTTGGCAGCTACAGTTTCTGGGAGACAGAGGTCTCCCAGAGACTATTGAAATACTAATGAGAATTATCCATTTTTCTCTCTAACTTACAGCAGAAGCTGCAAAGAAATTTGCTCTGCAGATCCCTCTAGCTCTTCAGGGCCTAGACAGGACAAAGAGGTTTATCAAAGAAATAATATGGGGGAGTTTATTATTTTAAATATCCTATTGGTTCCTCTCAAGATGTTAGGGTTAAAAGAGAAGCATGTTTGGGCTCATTATGATCTAAAATGTCATATATTAAGGTGAGGCATATTTTAAGGTCTTCTCACAGGTAGATAATGGGACAAGTGGAAATGGTCTCAAGTTTCACCAGGAGAGGTTGAGGTTGGACATCTGGAAGACTTTCTTCACTGAAAGGGTGGTTAAGCATTGGAATGGACTGTCCAAGGAGGTGGTGGAACCACCATCCCTGGAAACATTCTAGAAATGACTGGATGTGGCATTTAGTGCTGTGGTCTAGTTGACAAGGTGGTGTTTGGTCAAACATTGGACTTAATGAACTTAGAGGTCTTTTCCAACTTTAATGATTATATCACATTATGTATGGTGTATATA
>JAOXXN010000065.1:12217773-12243680 GCA_026770055.1 Myrmophylax atrothorax | reverse complement strand
GGGCAGTGGGGTGGGCATGGGCTGTGTGAGCACTGGAGGGAGCTGAGCTGGGCACAGGGAGGCAGCTGCTGGCAGGAACAGCTCCTCCCAGCAGAGACAGGCAGGGAGGGAGAGGGAGCTGCTGCCCCAAATGCTGGGGAGAGGGATGTGGGCACCTCCCTGCTGTCCCTGTGGCACACACACCTTCCCATGACCAGCTCCTCCCTGGGCTCCTTTCCCAGCCTAAGCAGAGTCTCTGCTCTCAGTCCGAGGGAGTCTCAGGTGTGCATTGCCCTGCAGCAGCGAGTCTAGGGAAGGACAAGGCCCTGATTTCCATCTGTCTCTGTGTGTCCCTCCTCCCTTGGCAGGAGCATTGTGGCATTTCACTGCCATTTGCTGTTGCCTGTGCTGTCCTTGTTCTCACTCTTGGGGATGGCAGGTTCAATTCATGTCCAGACACAAACCTGTTGAGTCCTGCTGTGGGGATGTGTCTGTGAGAGCAAAGTGCCCAAGTCCCCTCCATGCAACTTCAGGACATTCAGCTGCTTCCCTGGGTGTCCTGCAGGGCTGCAGGGTGCCCTCCAGAAGGGCACAGCTCTCCCACATAATCTATGTGCTCTAGGATCCCAGGGAGAAGTATTTCCATGCTAAATCCATGGAAATGCAGCTTGGCAACTGCAATGATTGCTCTGTGTTTCAGTGTGGGAGGGGAGAGATGAAAAAAGTGAGCAGTTTGTTAATTCTGCTCTTTGGCCCCAGAGTTCTGGATTCCTCTGCTCTCCCCAGTGTGCAGTTTCTTTTTTAGGAGAACAGTTGAGTGTGACGCTGATCCAGGTCACAGCTGCCAGCACAGGGCAGCTGAGAACAGCACTGGTGGGCAGAGCAGCTCTTCTCTCCTCAGCAATGGAGCCTTCCTTTGACCCTCAGAACCCACATGACTTGACCTGCAGTGCAGTAGGAATGTCAGGGATTTCAAACATCCACAACCACTTATAACTGTGGTGGGGACTGAAAAATAAAAACCCAAACCACAAAAAGTTTGTAGGTGGAGCTTAACAAGCTACAGTAGGAGAAATGCGAATTCTAAATAAAACAGAAAATCCTCCTGAGGCTTAGCATTAGAGCTATCCTACCTAATCAATAAAGGATGAAGACATTGCTAGGAGTACCGAATGTGATACATGTTGCTTGCATGCTTAAAAAGACTAGAGAGGAAGGTGGTAAAGGATAGCTTTAGATTGGTTAAGAGGATGAAATAAATCTGAATTTTTCCTTACTTGACAAATTCTTCCAAGAAAGAATGAGATTTACCCTTATCCCATCACAAAGTTTCTGTTCAGCCTCTATTCCACGCCTACCCCTTGCATAAATATTTTCAGTGAATAAACAACTTAGGCAGTAAGCTACCACTGAAAGGTCAAGAGTGCAGAGTAGCTACATTTTTTTCTGATCAATGACAAACAGTTTAGAGCTCAGTTAAGAATAATAACATTCTGCTTAAGATGCATTTTTCTATTTTTTTCTGTAATTACAGAATGATAAAAACTGTACCTTATTGCTATGTGGTTTTCTTGCATTTGCATAATAAATCACAATAAAACATAAAAATAAACTACATTCAAAAAGCAGCATACACCCAAATGTAACACACAGCTTCTGAATATGATACATTATTAATATTTGAATTTTATCTGAATATTAGGTTAAAAATATTTTTGTTTGGAAAAGTAGATATCCGTTATCAGAACCCAAAAAATCATATTTAACCTTATATTTTTTTTTCAAATCCTTCCTATAAAGTTTCACTAAAGTTGGGCAGTTTTTCTATTTCACATCTTTTGTTAACCTCTTATAATTTGCTTCAAAACTTACAGCTGTTTTCTCCATCCACTCAGTTCTTCACAGAACAAATTCAAAGTCTGTGATTCAACTTTTGAGAGGTGGAGGAGGCAAACCCAGAAAACACCAAAATAAAACTTACCAACAGGAGAAGGTACTGTCTCCTAAATAAAAGTACTTAAAATCTTTTTCTCTTTATATTAAATTATGCCCTATCCTGAAATAGGTGATGTATTTTATGGGATAAATTTTCATTTATAAGAGAAAGATATAATTGAACAATGACAAGAACCTTTAATAAATCATTTATTTCAGTGTAAATGAGATGTATATTTGTATCTAAATCTATAGTAAAGTTATTTTTGGAAGGATAAGTGGACATTATTGGTGGACATGAGAGACTCTAAACTCTGGAGACAATCAACCCACAGTTAAATGGTAGCAGAACATCCACTTAGAATAAGTAGGTAAGAAATGAATATGCAAAGTTTGTATGATGGGTTTACTTATTTTTCACCTTAGAATCATAGAATATATTGAGTTGAAAGTGATCTCTATGGATCATGAAGTCCAAATCCCTGCTTCTCAAACAACTACTTAAAATTAAACCATATGACTAAGAACATTGTCCTTACACACTCCTTGAACTCTGACTGGCTTGGTGGCATGACCATTCCTCTGGGGAGTGGTCCTTTTCCAGTGTCTGACCATCCTCCTGCTGAAGAACATTTTTCTAATATCCAATGTGAGCTTGCCCTGACACAGCTCCTTACCAGATTCCATAAAAAAGAGAATATTTGGGAAAATCTGCATGTGGTTAGAGAAGCTAGGAACTCTTTTTAACCAGGCTTTTGGGGTTTGCTCTCTTTATCTATGAGCAGAAGAAATAGGTAAAAGTTTGGAGGGTTTTTATGAGATCTGCTAAAGCTGTTCTAACCCAGAGTCATTTAGGACTTCTGATTTCCAGCTACCAGGGAGTTTTATGAGGCAATCTGGCAACCTACATCAAACAGCTGTTCAGGCAGTTTCTATGCAGAATAAGCAGAGCCTGTGCAGAGCACAGGTAAAAATTAGCTTTTCTGGCTCATGGCTCAACCAGAAGGAAAGGATTTGTATAAGAATGAATAAACTATTTTCAAAGGTCTCAAATCTTTTATCAGAGAGAAAGGAGAATATGTCTATTTCAGAACTGAGGATAACTACAAGAAAGCTCTGGTAAAGATTGGCATTGTGATGTAATTCAGACCATCATCAAGCCTCATCTCCCTCATGATCTCATTGAGTATGGAGAATGTGTAAACCAAAATGGCATAAATATAATGTGCTTCCAATAACCCGCAAATGGACACAAACTGTAACATGGTGAGGCACCACAAAGAGTGAGAATTACCTTTTTTTGGGAATCTTAATTAAACTGAACATGAATGCACTTGTCCTTACTATGCTTCATTTATAAAGATGCCCCAGATATAATAGGATCTCTACATGACACAGAGATGTCTGACTGCTTTCCAATTCTGTCTATTCAGCTGTTGGGCTACTAATAGAGGTATCAGAGGTCTTCCACACTAGCAGGAAGTGTACTGAAAAGCCAGTAGGAATGACTGTCCTTGTCCTCATAGTTTTAGGATGCAACCTCTGTCTTAGATATCAGAAAGGGTACCAAATGACTGACATGGATTTTGTGAAGTGTCCTAAAAATTCAACTGCAAAGCAGCTGTGAAAGTCAGAAGCTACCTTTACTTGACTGAATAGCCTGAACTGTGTCATGATTTGTAAAAGTGGTGCTGGAACTGAAATGTTGTTAGATGAAGAACAAAGTGTCTTTTCAAATGCTTTTTTTTTTGGCCTCCATCTTTACAAGAGTCTACATGTACTTCAAAGAAAATAAATACAAGATTGGATCAGACAGACTGAGCTGTGTAAAAGTACAGCTGAAAAGGTTGGCCTAGTCAAGTGATTTTTCTCAGTTTTGGAGTTCCATCAGTTTTCAGGAAGGGAAACAGATTCCTAGACAGCAAACCTGAGAATATGCTCATTCCTCTCAGTGATCTCTCCAGGATGCCTGTCAGTGCCCAGAGACCAGTCCTCCTCCTCTCTGCTGATAACTACCATTGTTAAAAAATACCTGCCAAAATGCAAGATTACCCAAAGCTATATTATAATCAAATAGCTTTTAACATAAATGGAGATAAGGCGTAATAAAAAAGCCACAATTATATTACAATTAAAGTATTAAAGCCAATACTGCTTACAAACTGAATTACATCTTACAGAGTTTCAATTACATTTTTGATTATTGATAAACCTTTCAAAATTGCAGAATATTAGTACAGTATACCTACTTTTGGGGGTTTCTTTATTTGTTTGTTTTTTCTCCTCAAGAATGACAGGAGGCCAGGTACAAGCATTGCTAACATGTAGCAAGAGTGTATGAAAAACCAGATAACTGAGGCAGTATGGAGAAAAGCTCTCCACCCTTTCATCCCTGTAGACAGTATTTGTCCCTTTGATCCTCAAAAAGATCAAAAAAATCCACTAATCAATTATTTCTTTTTTGTCTTTCAGATGCTGCCACAGGTCTTCAAATACTGATGGTTAGGTACTTCAGGAATATTTTATTAGTTTACTTTTATAAAACAAACATTTACTACATAGGAATATTATTTTTTCATCTTATTATTTCTCCCACTATCCACAACCTTATAAATTAAAGAATTCATATTAAAATAGTTTTGAAAGCTCTTTAACATTAGTAATTTTGAATATAAATTTTGGAAACACATTGGAAATTAACAATGAGAAGGTGGATTTCTTACACTGAATATTTTTGAAACTGCTGAAGTTTGGACTTGATAGCATCTTCGCTCTCACTAGCAAAAGTCTAGAGTGCTAGGTTTGAATGGACCATTTTACAGGTGGCACAGGAGAAAAGATGCTTCTGTAACACAGAGATTTGACAATCATATGAGGAATAGCTACTTATCTGCATTAGAAATATAATAAAAATAAATGATTTCATCTGCCCACTTTTCCATGACAATGGAAGAGTCTGAGGGGCTGACTATCTGGGGGGCCAGTCCATCACATGGCTACCACCTACACTGTGGTTTCTCACACATGTTATGTATCCTTCTCGGTGTATTAGTCCTCTTCAGATACTGACAGAGTAGTATAACTCCTCAGCCTAACCTAAACAACTTTACTAAAACTCAGATTACAACTCTTACTTACGCATATCTGTTTGTTCATGTAGGGCTTCACTGGTGCTGCAGCTACAGCCACAAAGGTTCATCTTCATCTAGTAAATCAGAAAATGCTGGCCTGAAAATCTCATATGATATTTAGTGCTACTAGTATCTTAGTAGCCTGCTTACAAGCTTTCTTAGTCATAAAATATAATAAACACTTAAGGTTTGACATATCCAGTTTTGTTCTGTTGGAAGTTTGTGAGAATGGAGACACAATTTCTTTAGACTTTGAGTAGCAGAGATCACAAAGAAAGAAGAACACTAGATGAAGAAGGAAGAGTAGCTAAGTTATTGCCATGTTGTCTTCAGAGTGAGAAAGAATACACATTAAGGATGGGAAAAGTCTGCTGAAAGGGAAGGAACACCAGTGAAACTACAGCAGTGTACCTTGGATGATAATGGTCTGATAGCTAGAGGTTACTCACCGGGTGAATGTTGAGAGACGTTCAGAAGTTGCTGAGATGAGTGTTGCCAAAACACTAAGGCTTAAAGGGAAAAAGATACACAACACATTGAATAAAGCAGAGGCAACATATGAGGGGAATTATTTTAATGTTGTTTTTCCAATGCATAGCATCCCTTTTCTTTCTCTTCTCCTATTTAGAAGTAATTCTAAATAGGAGAAGGAGAAAGAAAAGAAATGGTATGCATTCGTAAAACAACATTAAAGAAGTAGGAACACTGCATACTTTTAACAAAAATGCTTTTATTCCACAAGAATGGTATTACCTAACAGACCTCTAGAATATTTTCCTCTAGACTTTAGATTTTTAGATTTAGTTGAAATACTGTTAGAGTGTAAGGTGAGTAGATTAGCCAGCAACTGAAGCTTACCCTGTTCAGTCATTTTCTATAGACATATTTTTTTAATATTGATATGATACAAGACAATAACAAAAACAATTATTCACTGTGGGTAGGATAACTCTAAATTTTCAAATCAATAGCACAGAAGAAGGCTTGCACAGATATTGTTACTTAACTCATGGGTTTTATAATTATCCAAGGAAGAATGGAAATGAAGCACTAGGGTGGAATAATTGAACAGTAAAATTATCTGTGTTAGGAAGGCCTATGGAGGCTGTCTAGTCTAATCACCTGCTCAAGGGAGGGTTAAGTTCAAAGCCAAATCAAATTTCTCAGAACTCATACAGTTAGCTTTTGAAAATCTTCAAGTGTACAGAGTCGAAAACATCTCTTCTGTCACTTTTAAATAAATTTAGTTTATCTACCTTCTATAGACACCTTAAGCATCTTTAGATATTAAAATATTAGGGTTTAGATTCAGTTGTCAAGATTCATTTACCCCTAACGGAGCTGTCTATAACAAATGGAATTGTTTCTTGTCTGTAGGTACCTGTTTCACCTCTCTTGGCCATAAAAGAAGCCCAGAAGAATAGTTTGTGTGAGAAAAGTAATCTTCAGAAAACGAAAGTTATGCAAGATGACCCTGATTGCGATGTTCAGGCTTGAGCTCAATACCACTTCCTCCTACATGGAGGTCTTTCCACTGTTTTATACTACTTATGAAATAATAGCATCAACTCAAAATGGAATTTCTTTTGGCAAGAATCTGATGATGTTCGAGATCTTGGAAAGCCTTTCATATATTATCATGCAAATGTGGACCAGCAACCCTATGCTTAAATGGTGGCTGATAGCAATTTATTCCACAAATCTCTTTGTTAACAAAAACATAGAGTAAACTGAGAGTGAGTACATCAAAAGCCCTGCTTTTCCAGCCCAGAGATTAGTGCATTTTGCCTAGCTTTTTTCCTAACTGGACATTTGAATTTCTATGTATTAAAGGTCTGAGTGTTAATTAACTTGGCTTGTTGGCAGTTCCTCTCCAGGTTCTGAATTAGTACTTCTGTTGCACTTTCTCAGGCACTTTCACAGCACTTTGTGAAAAGTGGCAGTGACACATGCATTGAAGTTCAGGTGATGCTGAGATCCAAACAATATCATCTATGACTAGACACATGCATGTGTCTTTAACAAATACGAAAAAGGGTTGCTGGGCTGACCACTGCCAAGCATGGGGCAGTAATTTAGTAATAAGGTTGAATGTGGTCGATTTCTCTCTCATTCCTGGAAAAAATGTAAAATTTTTAGATGGAGGAGGAGAAAGAGATTTGTAGTGACAAGTAAAGATTTCATAGGAGAGGTTCTACATCATCTGGGAGACCTGACAAGATTTTATTTCTACACTGTGCTCTGCTTCTGATTGTGATGCAGGAAGTAAGAGACTAAAATACATGGTGACAAAGGTCGTCAAAGCTGCATACATGAGAGTAAGGCAGCACGTAGAAGAAAGTTCTGAGAAACTGGGAAATAGTTTGATGATAGCTTTTCTTATGAGGGAGAAAGGATTGCATAAATTAGACAGAATTGTATCACAGGGACATTAAAAAATTAGGAATTTAAGAAAACTCAGCTGAGACACAGCATTGCCTTTGCACTCTGCTACAACTTTATAATTCCATATGAATAAAGAGAGAGGCAGCAATATAGGTCATGGACATAACTGTCTATCTGGCTAGTGCACAAACTGATGTCATTAGATAAAGAGCCCAAATAACCCTTTGATGTAGAATTACTGGATCCACTTGAACTAGAAATTTCCCAGTTGCAAGACCTGTAGATTTGGATTAAGCTCTTCAAAATATCTGCAGGTTTCAGTAGGCTCTTATCACTTTGATAAAATTATTGCGCTTGAAACATATTTTGATATCATGGTGTCATTATGCAACTCCCAGAGCCAGAAACCATGTTGAGATACCCACATCTTATGAAGGTGTAGGTTAACTGGTTAGAGTCAGAGTTGTGAAGAAAGTGAACAGTTTGATTTAGAGAAGGGAGAAGTAAATTCTCTTGATGGAGCACAAGAAAAAAAAGGGATATTTTTTGTAGTAGAAAGGCAGGAGGAAATTTTCAGAAGCAAGGAAAAAACCAAGTGTCTGCAGAATTTCCCCACCTTTCAATGAAAGAAGACCTTAATCTCATCTATTAATATTTGTCCATTAAACTGCAGCGTATCTATTATGTACTTTGCATTTTCCAGACAGAAACTGAATCTAAAAGACAAATGACAGTGAGGAAAAAGAAAAAAAAAAAGGAGATTCAAGACTTTAGTGAAAGATCTGGGTGATTATCAGCTCATTTTATTACTTGATCATATTTCCTTCTTTGTTTTATCATTTCAGCTGTGACCTATATGGGACAAGAAACACCTTTAGCTGTGTGGTTTTGGCAGGATTTCATCACCAAATATATTAGAAACTATTCCATATCCTCAGCATTGCTGCTTCTCTGTCTAAACTAAAACCAATTTCTGCTGTAAATATGTGACATTTATGAGAGTTCTTAGTTATTATCTACATTTTTAATAAATACTTCCTATAGAATAATTCCATCATATCAGGTACATGAAAGATTAATAAACTTCACTATATTTGGAAGCTTTTGCTATTTTCCATATTGTTTATATATATATTCTCAATCTCCTTCAATGAATTAGAGAAAAGTAAATCTTTTCTTCTTCTTCCCTTGCCTTTCTCCCTGCAGTTATTTAGAAGTCCAGTTCATACATTGTGTCCTACTTTGATAAGAAAGAAATACTATTGATATTTTTTATTTCAGTTTGATAAAAAGCATGTTTGTTTTCGTTCATAGATTTAAAGCCCCAAAATGGACCAGTACCGTAAATAAAACATGCAATCTCATTTTAAAAATTTATTACAAGGAATTTTGTTTATGATTTCATGTTCTCCAGGAATAATTAATTGGAGGTCTTCACTGGTCCCCACAGACTAACTATCATTCAAAATGCACTAAAGGATGATCAACACACACCAGCACATCTTCAGCACTGAAAGTAACCATATGTATTTTTACTACCAGTTTAACATAAATTTAAAAACAAGTTATTTTAGAGTGTATGTGTTTTGCAAACACTGCCCAAAAAATAACTAATTTGCCAGTTTCTAAGAGTTTGAAGTTTTTTACTGAAGTTACAATCTTTACTAAATACTTCAATGATAATGTTTTGCATGTTTACAGGGACTTTCATTGGAGCCTTTGGAAAAGCTTTAAAACTGAAATGATTAATTAGCAATAATTATGTTCAAAAACATATTGAAAGGAATTCCATTTGTTATTCTACATGATTTTGACTATACTTGAAGCAACAATACAATATGGGCAAAACTAGCAGCACAGCAGTTTTATCTCTGCTGAATAAAGAAGAAATTTATCCAGCAAATATATGGCCACCATATACTTTCATACCTTATATGAAATCTTACATTTCTAGGGCAAGGATGGACTGGGTAGCATGTTCCAATCAAAGAAAGTGGTCCTCTAGTGTAAAGAGACTGTATTACCCTCTTACAGCAGGAAAGTTCCTGCATGAAGAAGATTATGGAAGTTAGGAAGCATAAAGCACATACTGAGGACTCTTCTGCACTCACAAATCAGACTTTTTTCTGCTTTTCAAATATTATCTATGTGCTTATTATTAGCAATCTAAATAATACTGCAGAAAAACAGAACATAAAATCTATCTTGGCATCCTGAGTCTCTCTTTTCCAAGGTGAATTATTAATTTATTGAAACAATCCTTTCATTAACCTGTATTTTTAGCCTTTCATTACATTGCCTAGCTCCTATTTATGCAAATTCTTGAATTTTCCCAAATTGGTCACATAATTCTATACACAATTTTTACACATCAAATAATCTCTTTGTTATCTGATTTAAACTTATTTTTGAAATTTAGGTGTTTGTTTGTTTGGTTTTATTTTGTAGAAGTTTCCATGTTCTTCTCTTTCTTCATCTTTTTGAATTTTTCCTCATTTGTCTGCTTATGTTGAAGTGAATGAACCAGTCACAGTGTGCCTGGTCAGCATGTTCCACCAAGTATATTTTGGAATGATAAAGTGTGGAACATTATTCTCTCTTATTCGCCGATAAAGCTGGACTTACCTTTAGGTTTTAAAATGTTCAGCCTCTTAGGCAGGATGATGCCTTCAACAAAATAAAATACATCCTAATAATTCTATCTTCACTGATTCCACAGATGTTCATTCTAACTGGAGAATCAGAGAACAGTTGAGGTTGGAAGTCACCTCTATATCATCCAGCATAGAACAGAGTCAACTGTAGAAGGTCTGTGTCCAATTCCGTTTCAAATATCTTCAAGGACAGACTCCACAACCTCTCTGGGCAACCTCACAGTTTAAAGCAAAAAACAAACAAACAGCCCTGCCTTTAAATTAGATCTCCTCTATTTCAGGAAAGAGCAGCAAAAGAAAACAGATCACACTTTTTTTTCTCCTTTACCTTTGGTGAGGTGAATTTGCTGTGCACTAGGCCCTAACGTTATACAAATTTCAATAAAAAGTAAGAAGAATATTTCAGCAACACTAGCCTCAGTCCCTGCCTAGTGCTATTGAGATTGAGTTATGATCTAAGGAACTGCAAAGATAGCATATGATTACATCAGAGTCATCTGAGTGTGAAGTATTTGTATTTCCATAGCATATTTTATATGTTTCATTAAAAGGTCAGAGAGTTGTTGCAACAATTAAATGGTGTAGTCTTAAGATCAGCGTTTCATTTCTGTAACTACTTTGTGTGACTGACTAAAGCAAAAGTTCAGCACTTCACTAGGAAAAAGATTTGACCCACTGACAATAAAGAAAATGACATAAAAAGTAACAAAACATAGAACACCAGTCTGAAAAGCTCTTCATCTTCACAAGGCCTTAATTAGATACTGAAGTCTGTGCTGTACCCATAGAGCTTTCAATGACTTGCTTGTGGAGCAAACTCCTACAATTTATTCAGGTTAACCACAGCTTTAAACACACGGTATTTATTTAGCTAAGATTAACTGTATACTCTAGAAGTGCCAACACTGGGAAAATGTGTGTTTTCCTAATGAAATACTTTATGATCTTAGCCCTATTTTGCTGCTGCTGCTTATTAAAGATTGTTTTCAACAATTGAAAAAAGCTTCCATTATTGGTTGGCTTAATCTTGCAAGGTACATAATGCTAAAGATTTTTAGGAGTGGGAGTTGTTCATTGATTTAAAGAGACACTTGCTTAGCTCAGTACTAGGGAATTTAATCCAAGAAGAGAAATATAATTTCTAGCAATGTCTTCAATGTGCATCTGCCTTGACCTCCTTCCAGGGCATCGTGTTCCATTCCTTCCTTACCCTTTATGCTTATACACTTTCAAAGGTAAGCTTCTGACTGCTAGTTCTATTTGAGAAAATAGCCTCTGATACTCAGCATTATCCCACTAGAACAAGATGCAGTAAAATGTACTTGTATATCCAGTGGCTGTTAGACAACCATGTTTTTCATAAGATCTGGTGCAGTATGAATCTGAACTGTGAGTTTATGAGTGAAAAGCTATCATCTTCATGTGCCAAGCCTATAATTTTTAAATGTACTACTCCCTGTTAATATCAAACCTTTCCTTACCATGTTTCTAAACCAAGCTTCTCATTAAACAGAAGCAGAAAACTGAGTCACTCACAAATCTATAATTTATTATACAAAAATTAAATATTTGATACGTTATGTAACTTACTGGCTAATTTAGTGATTATCATATGAGATATACAACAGTTGATTTTTACCACACATATGCATTTTGAAATCAAACCAAACTGTGTAAAACTTAGAGATGGTCTGCATGGAGTGTATCAACTCTGCACAGCAACAGATTTTGCTCATTAATGACTAATTACAGTTCATTTTAAGAACTGGAATAATTTAATTATTTAAGAATCTTGCAATACATTCACTACAAAGCAATGATATTCGTAATTCCAATTTTGTATTATCTTTGAAGTGTATGCAGTTAGTAAAAAAAAGATATTACTCTGAAATAAATGAAAATATGTTGTTAAGACTACTCACCCTAATCTTGCCTCTAACTCTTCCTTTCCCCCATTCAAAAAGCATTTTCTTTCATTAATTTTATTTAGCTTCTCTACTGCCTGCTGACAAGCAGTGGATGCCCAACAAGAAATGGAATGTAGACATACATCATGTAGTCTGTTTATTCACAGGGAATTAACAGAATGTCTCTATAAGATGCATTTAAAAATACATGCAAGACAACGTGAAAAACTTAATACTCTTACTTCATTTTTTTTGTGCAAATGTAGACAAAACCAGTTTTATTAGTTACGTTTGCCTTTTAAAAATTTGTGATCTTTGTCTTTTAAGTGTATAATGGACCTCCAGAATCTTCCTATTTCTTGCTTACAAGTATCTTACCTGATAAATGATACAGTGTTCAAGTGTTGGGCAAGCTGACTAAAGACCTATAGGCTATTTTGGGGTCAGAAGGATACCACATTATTCTGGAACATCAGATGTGCAAAATGCACTGTTCTGGAGACTGACAGTGTGGCCAGCACTTTATACAATATTAATCTTAAACTACTGACAGAGAGGCAGACATTTACTTACATTTCAAAATGTTAACCACATAATTGTACAGGAGGGATTCCATTTAAGAGTATTGCAAAGGATTTAGCTGCTCTTGTTCACTTCCTAATGGAAGCCACGCCAGTCACAAACCCGTAAGAGACAGCTGGTTTTCTGAGTTCAGAGATAGGTGCACACACTTCAGAGGTTAGCTACACATTGTTCTCAGTTAAATAGAAATTTTTACTAACTATGCAACAGAGATCTACATATTTCTAACTTAAACTTCTGTTTGTGTAATTTTTTTTAGTCAGGGATGTTTTTGCTAGAAACTTCAAAAAACTCTCTCTAGCCACTACCAAATACAAAACATGAAAATATGCCCACATTCCTAACTGATTTTTTACCTGTCTTGCCAGAATATTTTCCTGTGCTAGAAAAGTCCCCAGATACAAGGACAAAAGACAGTTCCTTACTGAATTTCCTACTCAGTAACCTCTCCCACAGCCGAACTGTTACTGATACACAGGATCACTTGATCGTTTACACCTTTGGCCAAATAAGTCAACAGTGGCACACTGAAAACTTTCAAAGCTTATTTTAAATTTTATTGGTCATGACAGCTGCTATACAAAGAAATGCTATTTAATTCTGAAGGACAGCCAGCATTCATAGACTGTATCAATATTTACTCTGTTACCATATAGGCTTCATAAAGCCATGTGCTCATTTTAAGCCCAAGTAGCTCCAAGGAAAATGTGGGGTCTTGCTGAAGTTGCAGCCAAAACTTGCTACCATTC
Organism: Myrmophylax atrothorax; assembly: GCA_026770055.1. Taxonomy (NCBI): domain Eukaryota; kingdom Metazoa; phylum Chordata; class Aves; order Passeriformes; family Thamnophilidae; genus Myrmophylax; species Myrmophylax atrothorax. The sequence goes on along the minus strand of JAOXXN010000065.1, from coordinate 12,230,358 downwards.
AAATATCAAAACAAAATAGTCATATACAGACTGGGTCATAGAGATGAAATATTTTTATTGATTTGACAGTGATCCTGGCCATAAATATATTCAGAAATCAAATGCAATAAATAAACAGACCTTTGTAAAAAAGACCTGTCAGTTCTGCTTTTCTATATGTGCCTCTTCTTGCTTCTTATTCCCCTATCACAACAAAATACCCTCTTAGGTCCTTTACTCAATAAGCCTTCTCTGTTGTTGAATGACCCTACTCTAAAATAACACCTATTATAAAAGGTTTAAATACTGTCTTTTTAAGTTATATCACTTAAATACCTTTAAAAATACTGACTACACTGCAGAGACATTCAGCTTTTCTGACAAACCCTTACTATGAAATCCTTTTACAGTTCTTTGTTGTTAACTCAAATATAGTGTTACATTGTGTGTCCTTACACACGTTACTGTTGGATAAAGGCCTTGGTTCCCTAGACTAAATCTGTGCTGTTCTGTGCCCTGGTTTCTCAATGCTATCTCGTTGCAGCAGCTCACATTGAAAGCTGTCTATTCCCACACCCACCAACACAGCTCTTGGGATAAGAACCACACCATTGATACAGCATGTATTATTTTCCATAGGTTCCCACCAGCATGTTGCTAACAATTTCCTGGGCCTTATCACAAAAAAAAAAAAAAAAAAGAAAGAAAGAAAAAAGAAGGGAAGAAGCAAAAAAAAGCCTTTGAAAAGTCAAAACAAAGAATCAGACTCTATTGTTGTTCCACTTTCATTGCCCTAATCTGTGTTTTCCATCACACTACACATAGAGACTACAAACATCACCTAATACAGATACTCCAATAAACAATTTACCATGGACAGTTATTGTTCTGTATCTGTAATCTTCCATCCCTGTATTTGTGTTTTTCAAATTATCCTTTTCATTTCCTTTCTGCAACCTGAATTGAGTTGAACCTCATCCCCCTGCGTCCCCCAAAAGAATGCTTTGCCTGTCAGCAGGAGTAACAACTGAGTCAGTTGCAAACTTTATACTTGATTCATGCAAGTGAAACATACAGATCACATGCGTTTGTTACGGAAATTACTCAGAAACAAAGTGTGGAGCATGCCACTTTGATTAAGTGTGCAACTGGGATCCCTTACTTCTCAGCATGAGGCTTTTCCCCTGAGCAAAACTAAGGGCTTTTCAATCACACAAGAAAAATACTGGTTAATGGGGGAAGAGGGGAGTAGAGGAGGAAGTGGAAGTGGGAGGGGGAAAGGATGATCTTGGCTCTATTGCAGAAAATTATAAAAAAAAAAAAGTGGAGTTCTTTCTCTTCTTTTCCTGTGCTCCTCCACCTCGCTCCCCCCTCCCCCCCAATCCCTATTAAAAGTAAACTCACCCCAGGGGACATTTTGTGGTTCAACCATCCTTCACAAGCCTTAATTTCATTATTCAATACATCAGACAACTCAGAACTGAAATGATATAAAGTAGCAATAGCACGCACACTAGTGCCTTAAGAAACACTGGTCTTTTTTCTAAAAAAAATGGGAGATAATATGCACAAGACCAAGGACTGTTCAGTTCTGTTCCTGAGACTGACACTGATGTGCTATGTAACTACAGTAAAGTAATTTAACTGCCCTCCCTCTGCTTAGACGTATTAATCTACAGAGCTAATAATACATAACAACAACTTGTGTATACCGTTCTTATGATGGTTATATAGTGTTTCTGGACTGTTGTGAGACAAAGCCACTGTGATAAATGCACTTATCTTGTCCTACGCTCTGAACAGTCTGAAGGTGAAGATGCAAAGTTTCAATGAGGATATTCAAATTTTCAGACTTCACCATTCAAGTTCTAGATCCTATAACTCAAAAAATTTAATGGAACTGTAGTAGTATAATTAGAAAAACAAAGACTTCTGTTATTTTTATTTTTAAATTTAGAACTAAAATTATTATTGAAATAAAATAAATATCATTATTGAATAATGGATTTCTTCCAAAAAGCAATGGAATTTGGGAATACATAAATTCTAGTGCAACCCATATTCTTTACTTCCTTTGTGTGTGGGGGGAAATCTTCCTCAAGAAATTTTTTGAGACAGCCAAAATTGAAAACTATTTTTCTTTTAACGAGTAAATTTTGTCATACTTTGTGTGCTTTTCTACTCAAATAGTGAGACCACATATCCTGAAAAGCATAAATAACATTTGAACCATGGATTATTCATGTTTAATCTGTCTGTTGCTCACCGTTAATGCTTTTTAACACTCAATAAAGTTATGGAGTGAAATTTCTTCTCTTTGTTCAGAAGTATGAAACATTTAAGAAAGATGGTTAAGCTCTCATCATCTTACTGTCATTTTCTCGGTTTCCTCTCTTTGATACCATTTGAATTTTGAAGGGAAGACATTACATCTGAAGGTCAAATAGCAGCATTGCTAAACGGAAATGCAAGATAGGGTTAATGGGGGAAAGACAGGAAACAAAGTCTCTTTAGCCCTCTCCCCATTAAACACTTAGCTTCCAAGAAAGACAAGAGAAAACAGAAATTATAGATGTAGCTATGGATTGCTTTTGCTATAGACTAAAAGGTGATAAAAGAAAAAATATTTATATTTCTTTGGCAGAAATCTTATCAGAGAATTGCAAAAGTATTAAGTGGGCATATAAAACATGGCATTATTATACTAGTAATATAAGGCTTAAATAAAACCCCCTTGTCTAAGAAGGCTTCTACAGTAACTTTCCATCCCATTTGCAATAATGGAATCATACAAACCTGTTGACCAAAAAGCCAAAAATTTACTCTCACAGGATTTTCTTTTTCAATTTTTTTCTCCCTTGATTATTTTTACCAGATGAAATACACTATGGTAATTTTTTAATCTAAATATGTGACTCATACAACAAAAATAAAAAGGGAAAAATTATGTGCATGACAGGTCACATAATCGCTGTGCATATACTTGTGCTAAGCCACCTGGTCAAGGGTACTTTCATGCTCATGTGTGTCTGTGTGTGTGTGCACGTGTGCGTGCGTGTGTGTGTGTGTCTATTTGTATGTGAGTTGGATCAAGTGACAGGAGAGGACTTTGCAGTGTAAACCTCTCGGGGAGCAAGCCTTTTTGCCAAGCTCTGTTCTGTGTGCATCCTGATAAGAGAGATACGTCTGAGAGTGGCAGAGCCCTGCCACCTGTGTGTGTCCTGCTGCTGGGCCTCACATGTTGTGTGCTCCTGACAAGCCCTGACACATGGAGTCTGCAGGTATGCAGAAATCAGCAAGTTGTTCAGGCAGTGTGCATGAGAGGATCTAGAGGGAGCAGTGCAAGCCAGGGCCCAACTGAGTGATGCTCATACTAAGAGGATGGGACCTCGTATGCCTGTCAACCAACTGCAGAGCTGCTGCTAACTGCTTTTGCCCAGTTCATTAGACGTCTCTACTTCCAGTGCTTTCTGAGGCATCTGTGAAACTATATTCCATTTCTGTGCCTTCCCCAATGCCATATAATTTCTGTTTTGAAGAATTTTTAAGATCCACCTCTTCAGTATTGTTTTACTGATTTTGCTCTAATTGAAATGCAATATTCAGCTTGGATGGTCTTTTTGTTAATTCTGTGAATACCATCTATTAAGTGAAGCTTCCTCTTTTCAGCTAGTTATTTTCCTTCCAACAACTGATAATGCAATGGGGGAAAAGACTTTGTTTCTTATAACAAAATATTTTCAAAACCAAGCTACAATTTGAAAAATGGCAAAACCTTACTACTAAAGAAATATTTTTAATATTCCAGAGAGAGAATAGGAAAAAAAAAATGCAAGCCACACTCAATCATTAAGTTTTCTAACTTTATACACTATGTCATACTTGACTATGCTATTATCTAAATAATAAAAACTAGATCCAAATAACAAAAACATTTCAAATTAGTAAAAATGAAGACTAGAAACTGGACATAGCACTTAAATATATTTACAATGTAAGAGAAACTGTAAAGGATTACATCTGAATGCAAAATTAAGTTCTTGCAATAAAGATAATTTAAATAACAAAGTATGTATTAAAATACCCACAGTAAAGGTGACTTATGGCAAGGCTATAACTTTCAAACAGGTTCTTTAAGTCCATCAGTTAACATATTTTAGAAATTACTGCAGCATGACTCCCACCTTTACGTCTTTTATGTGAAGAGACTACCCTTTGCCAGTTCTGAACCTAGTATGGCATATGGCCCTGGAATACCAGGCAAAGATACTCGTCACTCCTTTATTCACTGTACCTGTGTTTTCACAAGTAGATATATCTGCCCCAGAGGCTTCACTCTCACTTCCACACAGGCAGGTATGGTTTTAAGGTGCCCATAACTGAAACAATTGCTCAAAACTTGGTACACAAACATTGCTAAAGTTGTCAAGGTAGGCAACTCTGAGAGCAGCCAGTAGGAATTGTGACCAGAACTGTTTAATAGTTTAATATATTCATCAGTGACACAGACAGTGGGATAAGTGCATTCTCAGCAAATTTACAGATGACTCCAAGCTGAGCAGCATAGTTGACACACCTGAAGCATAGGATATCATCCGTAGAGACCCAGACAAACTCCAGAAGTGGGCCCATTTTAACCTCATGAGGTTCCAAAAAAGGCAAGTGGAAGGTCTTGCACCTGGTTCAGGGCAATCCCCGGTACCAAGACAGAGCAGCCCTAGCGCAGAGAAGGACTTGGCATACTGATGAATGAAAAGCTGGGCATTCACTGGCGGCATACACTCACAGACCAGAAAGCCAGGTGTATCCTGGAGTGCACCAAAAGCAGCACAACCAGCAGGTCAAGGATGGGGATTCTGTTCCTCTACTCCACCCTGGTGAGACCCCGCCTGCAGTGCTGCATCCGGCTCTGGGGCCCTCAGCACAGGAAGGACATCAAACTGTTGGAGCAAGTCCAGAGGAGGACATGAAGATCAGAGGGCTGGAGCACCACTGCTATGAGGACAGGCTGAGAATGTTGGGAATGTTCAAGCCTGGAGAAAATGAAGGCTACCAGGTGACCTTATTGTGGCCATCCAGTACTTGAAGGGGGCTTATAAGAAATATGGGGACAGACTTTTGAGTAGGGCATATTAAACTGAAGACTGACAACTGAATGATTGAGATTAGACACAAGGAAAAAATGTTTTACAATGAGGATGGTGTAACAGAAACAAGTTGCCCAGAGAGGGCTTGTAGACGCCCCCATCCATGGAAACATTCAAAGCCAGGCTGAATGGGGCTCTGAGCAAGCTGCTATAGTTGAAAATATCCCTGCTTACAGCAGGGGGTTTGGACTAGATGACCTTCAAATCTCCCTTGCAACCCAAAGTATTCTGTGAGTTTATGAAATGTGTTGAAGGAATGTAGCCTTTTCAAGACTTGCTATGTCATCACCTCAGCCACCACTATTCATTTTATTTCTTCTACTCTCCTTTTAATCAATTTCACTCATCTTTCCCTTTCACATTTATTTCTTTTTCAGGGAAACTCTGTGTTCTAGAATATAAAGGCAAATGAAAATGTGAAAGGGACTAGTTCATTTTATGAAAAAATTATTTTTCTCAACACTAACAAAATGGGAATGGCTAGTACTAAAGTACTAGATTTACGCTAAATAATTTTACATTAATTTCAGTGTTCTATAAATTAATGAAATGGCATGACATTAAAATTCCGATCTCAGGTTCATTTCTGGTGTAACCCTACTTGATCCTAAATAGAGTTGCAAGAATGAAAATGGCATTCTAGGCTTGATTAATTGTAAGAATCATGTGCTGAAAAGCTACATTATTGTTTCATAAACCTTTTCAAAATAGAATACTTTAACAAATGCCAAAAAGCTTAAATACTAGCAAGGTGAAACCTATTTATGTCCAACAGCAGTAGCTCTAGCAGAACATCAACTTCAGTAAAGACGAAGAATTTAAAAATTAAAATACAGTGGTGTTTGCTACTGTCATAAATGCTGTTGAACTACCCAGTATTTAAATTAATAATTTAAGTGTTTGCCTAATGAACTGGACTTGATTACATTAAGACATTCTCAATTAATTCTGACAGATCATCTTCTGAATTAGAATACAGAACCAAAATGGTTTATGGATTCCAGGTCAGAGTGTTTACTGATTGAATATTTCTTCAACAATTAAAAATATCCTTATTCCATAGCAAAAATGCTTAAAAAGCAATGAGTGAGAAAGTCAGAAAAAAAATGAAACTAAATAGGAAGCAAGGGTAGCAAATTGTCCTCTTAGCCATCCTGTCAGCTGGAAATCTGCAACTACAGTAAGTAGAAACAAGAAGTGACAAGTAGTAGAAGAGACACGCTACCTCTGGCAGCTATAAAAAGCATGTTAAGAGGTTAGAATTGGATGATATATCAACTTTTATAATACCATTCAGAAAGACTGAAGTTTTGAAGAAGGACAAAAGAATAAGCCATGGACCTCTGTCGGATTACAAGAAATCAATGCACAGTTTGGCCTCAAACCAACAATACAGTGAGACATACCGAGCCTCAGAACTAGAGGTTTTTTTAGATTTTACAAGGGGCTAGTTCAACCTGTTCTTATTCGCTGCACTGGATTAGGCTTCTAAGATTCTTCAGGTATGGGAATGGACCTGCAAGATGTCACTTCAGACCAGTTTAGAGACTTTGTTCAGGTCTTTGATTTTATAAGGAGTTAAAAATTTCCACTAGTCAGAGTTAAATTTTCATACCATATGTTAACACTACTTTCTATCCTGTTCTCTTTTATTCATGTAACAGTTTATCTTTGGGCAATCTCTGTTCCTTGGACAATCAAGTTAGTAGATTTTCCTTTACTCAGTTAAATATCAAATATTTAGGGTAGGACTAAGCTGAAGAAGTATTACAAGTGGAATAGCAAGAAGAAACATAATTACTCATCAGTCATATCAGTGTCTGGAATGAACAAGCCAGAGACATGATAGTAGTTAGAAAGGCAACTGTGAATAGTTTTGATTTTCTAGAAAATTGCTTTTTAAATTATTCTCTAAATATTTTAGATTCAGGATGAGTAGTTGGAGATATTTTATGGAAAGCTGAAACAGTGCATAGAGAATTTAATCACATTAACAGAAGTTAATTTGCACTCTTTGTCTTAATATTCTCTTTACTATCAAGCTTAAAATGTATGTACTGTCTGTTTTTCAGGGGAAGCAGCATCCTTATACCCCTATTTAGTGTTTCACAAAAGTATACTACTGTTTATATGAAGACAATAAGGTGAGTCCTCATTAATCTTCCTTGTAGTTTGTCTAATTTTGACAGGGGAGGAGAAAAGAAAGAAAAAGCAAAAATTACACCCCAATCTTACCCTTTAGAATTTTAGTAGAAAGGCAAAATTTGTGTTAATATTAATCTACAACTATATTTCCGCTACCAGAGAAGTAGCCATGTATTCATATGCACATTTAAAACCTGAGATCGTGTAGGGAGGTGGGGAAGTATGCTGGAGAACTTTCTGTTCATGCCACCTCCTACTCACATTTTCTACATCATTCATCATGCCCAGCTCTAAATTTATTGCAGGTTTGCAAAAATGAAGTTCTCATAGTTAATAATTTCCTTAGATATTTTCGTCTGCAGATCTCTACACCCATGACATTCAGAGTCTGTCAATGCCATGCTGTTGATGTGGATAACTATTGTTCTGCACTAACCTGTGGGTGGTGACTCACCTTCTAAAGCTGATGTATTTCACTACTCAGGGTCATACTAATGGCCATTTCATGGAGAAAGTGATTAGGCCAAATTCTGTGGTCTATTTTATCTCACCTGACACAGGGAACCTGACACATGGTGTCTTATCTCTGGCAGACCAAGAAAGCACAGCAAAGAGGCATTGAGAGAGCTATTTGAGTACTCAAAATTCCACAGAGAATTCTACACATGTCAGAGCAGAAAAACTTCAAGACATAAAAGGTGCAAAACATTTGTGACTTGCAGAAGGTGAGTTCAGAACTTTTAGCCTCTAGGCACTCCCTTACCACTGCTGAGATATTCTCAGACTTTAACTCTTTCTGCTTGTTTGTTTGTGCACAGGCAAATTAAGTCATACCTTGCCTTCAAGTCCAATCTAGACAGGATGTGCAGCTAATGATCATTGAAACAACAAGCAAACTCGTGCGTCCTGAAGAGTTTTTATCTGCACTCTTCTGTACAAGCACGAAGATACTGTCAGCTTAGGAATAAATAGAACGAAAATACCATTTCCCTAGTTTATTTGTTTACATTAATCTACTAAAAACATACATAATCAATTACAATGTTTTTCCTGAAAGAACTAAACCATATTGTATTAGAGCATCACTTTTTCCCCCCTATTTTTCTCACTTTTTATGTATCTGAATTTCATACTTGATTCTTAGATTTGCAGTCAAAAACATTATACTAGGGCTTTTATATTCCCCCCATGTTACTTGGCAAAAATGGAGATACTTGTAGCATTGTCCATGAAAAAAAGAGGAATTCCTAGATACCTAAAGGTAGTAACTTCCTGATTTAAAAGATTGCTAAACTATTGCAAGTATCCACAGAAAGAATAGTCATGGAAAGAATTATAACACAGAAACATTGAGGATTAAACCATGTGACTAGAAACTATATGTACAGTACTGAAAGGTAATCAATTACTTATAAGGAAAAGAAGATATGCATATTTAATCTGACAAAAAGAATTCAGTATTTCTAAAAGTATAAGAAAAGCCATAAAGAACAACATAGGAAATGGAAAATCTGGATAAATGTCAAAGAGAACTTTGGTATTTCTTAGGAAGTTCAGCATGACTCAAGTTTATCACAGTGATATCTAGTGTTCAGTTTGGAAGATATCAAGGCAATGTTTGATGCATCTTAATCAACAACAGCAACAAAAATCAAAGAATAAGCCATAATACACAAATATGATCAAAATTTTCAATGCATGATTTGCAACTTTAAGTAGCACAATTTCATTAACAGCAATTTACCAGCATAAAACTAGATAATGCGGAAGTAAATCAAGAGAGTATTCAACCATGGTTTAATAGGGCCAAAGATTTCCTTTTGGTTTACATCTAAAATGGGCCCTTTTTAGTTATTTAGAAATTATTGTTGTTTTGGTTTCTAACTTTGGAACCTTTCCTTTAACTGGAGACACAATAGTGTCTACTTCTTGGATGAAGTGACTGTTGTATCTTGCATATGGTTTAAATTTTTTTTTTTTTGAAACACATTGCAAGCAATTAATCTTTAGTTTTATCAAACCACTACTTTTATTTTACAGAGAATTAGCTGATGAGTAACATGAGATTACAAAAATTTTTCTATTGCTGAGTCAACAGCAAAACTCCAATCAACTTTGAGTCAGCATTTTGCTTCTGTTTCTGTTGATTTGCTTATACCTATTTGTAGTATAAACTATGCAAAAGATAATATCTATTAATCATTGGATAATGTCTATGATTACAGAACTAACATTAAGCACAACATAATGGTTTTTTGATACTTAACAATGTGAAGCATTTGGAGGCAGAGTTTGGCCAAAAAAATCATAAACTGTTTCAAAAAGAGTTTCACCTTAGCTAGTCCAAGTCCAGCAGAATGCTTGACCAAGGTTTTCAAAACCCTGGGCACTCAATAGCTTCCAGCTGCATACTTTTAAAAGTTGAAGATTAAAACAGGAAACAAATCAAACCAAAAAATCCTAATTACTGGTCACTTCAAAGTATTTGAGATGGAAACTAGTGAATGCCTTACACTTCTAAAAGTCTTAGCTGGTCTATTTGGAGCTCGAAATATACTGGTGAAAATGTGAGAATAATCAGCAGTCCTGATTGAGTACTTTCTGTATAAATGTACCAAGCCAGGTTTTCAGATAAGCAAGAAACTAGAATCAATAATAAACGAGACTCAGAATGTTCTTCTTGGACAGACTTTTTCATCCAATTTCACATTCTGCGTACCCTCAAGCTCCCATATTTCAGGTGTGCAAGGAATGTAAAATCAGAGATCTGTTGCAATCTTCACAAATTATCCTCCCACTCAGTCGACCTATTGAAACCCTGTTAATATTCCACACTGCCATCATCATGCCTAAACCCTCTCCCATTCCACTGTTTTCCATTTCACCAATTACAGCACTATTTTTGAAAGCAAGTGCAACAGTGAAAATTAATACAGACAATTTCCAAAGGAATACATATAAAACTGAAACGGTGGTTTTCTTTTTCTATTTGTGAATTGCATTCACCACATTCTCCTAATTTAAAAGCTTCCCTGCAGAATCTTCTCCTGAGTTTAAGCCTTCGGTTATGTTTTCTTATGTAGACTCAGATTCACACTTGTTTACAGGAAAGTGTACTGTATTTCCATCGTCACTTGACTCCATTATCAGTTGAATTTATTTTCATAATGCTTTGCCAAAGCTACTAATTAACCACCACAATTTAGGAATTCTGTTTAAGAGTTCCTTTCTGTTTGATATATACATAACTCAAAAGCAGAAAACAGTTGGCCATTTTTAAGCGTCCCTTAAAAATGTGATGACATCTAAGCTGTATATTCTTGTATATTCTCCACTACCCACTGCCACCTACTGCAGAATTAGGAGCAATGCAAATAGACCTACTTTTGAGAAACTGAAGTTGAATTGTAAATATAAACTTAAATGCTTAGTGTATAATCTATGCAGATACATGCAGTGATATATATGCATTATGGACGATTTTAGACCTAAACTCAGTAGAATAGTTAGAATAACAAATGGTTAAGCAGTGTTAGCTTAAATCTAAAAGCTAATTTTTTTCTCTGAATAGGTGTCACTTTTTTCTATATATGATTATTTGTACTGGTTCTAAAACATTTTTATAAATTATTGGGGTTTGTCTTATGTTTGTTTTTCAATTTAAAAATCCTTTGAAGTAGTCAACATTTTTATGCTTCTTTAGAGTTTCATATATTTGATCTCTAAAATGCAACTGCAAATGTGAAACCACCCCAGCTGAGATAGAGGGCTTGTAGAACTGCTTCAGCCCCATCTTATCATTAGGTGAATTACCTCCTGGGATGTGATGACAAATCACATATAATATATAAGCATATATTTAATTTTAGGTTTCTTATTCATATCAAAGAAATAAAAATCAAATTTGTTGAGAGATAACAGACAGTAATTTAAAATGCAATTTTTTTGTCACTATTCCAACAATAAGCTTTTAGAAGCATAGCAATGCATTTAGCATATTTATCTATGGTAATAAGGTAAGCTTATTTTCCTTGTAAAACTTTTAAATATAATTTTAAATTGAAATTTTGTGGCAAATTTGTGGATCTCTCTAGTCCTCAAACCTGCAAGATGTGTTTTTCTACTCTTCAAACCCATGGAAAACTAATTGATTTCTAAGTCAAGGTTATATAAGATCTGTAGTCTTCCAGGCACAAAGATGTGAAAGATTACTTTTCCATTTCTGGGTTTCAAGTTGGAATACATATCAGTTTTGACTTTCCATAAATCATTTTTGTTTTTAACTGTTTCTCTAGTGTAAAGATTTTAAAGGAGATTTTATCTTGTACATTTAAGAAAATGATATGTCCTGCTGCTCAGACATAAAACTAGTAGAGTAATTACCAATCACATAAAGAGTATCTGCATTAAGGCTGCTGCTTCTGTTTAATGCCTACAAGACTATATCACCAGTACCATGTGTAAGAAATACCTGTAGACCAAAGATTCTTAACCACAAATTGGTTCTAAAAAATCCTTTAGTGTAAAGACAAAATGTTTGTTTGTTTACAGAACCTAATAGATCTTAAAATATTCTTGAAGAGATGAAAAAGGATATGTTATAAAAACCGTTTTTGAGTGTTCATAAGTTCACATTTATTATAACCATATATATACACCTATAGAATAAAAATAAGTAAAAACATTTCTTATATTCTCATCTATATATTTCTTTTATTAAAGATTTAAAAACTAATGTCTACTGATTCTAGTTGCAGCTTGCTTTTAGTTTGAGAATTTTGTTTGGAAAGCAGAAAATTAGGTTGTTCTAAACCCAAATTATTCTTCTATTCAACAATTCGGAACTGGTAAAGGCTATTTAATAGATTTGAGTAACCTTAGACTATGCTAACTTGAAAGAAACAAGAACATGTACACTAAATCTTAATCCCATTGGGCTCAATGAAAACTTTCCTCTTAACATCAAAAAAATCAGGATTTGGCCTTTATTTCAGCATTAACCCCTGTACCTCAGCTTTCCCACTGGACTTGGCACAAAGCAGAACATCTGAATGCATGTGGTAACTACATTTTTGTACTTCACACATGAGAAAATTGTAAGGATCTTTCATGAGAATAGCTCATTTTGATTTTAACAAAAGCATCAAAATAATCTTCCTTTATAATTTTACCTATTAACTTACAGTAATTTTCACAACATTTCATATGAAGCAACATGAACTTAATACTGAGTCCAAGTTTACAGAAATATGTGACCACCATACTAAGCTTCATGCATTTGCCATGAGGAGAAATAAGAGGTAGCCTTTCCTTT
>JAOXXN010000065.1:12192715-12208512 GCA_026770055.1 Myrmophylax atrothorax | reverse complement strand
GGGGGGGGAAGGGGGTTGTTCTGTAAGAAAAAAATCAATTGTAATTACATGAGTATGTCTCAATTACCCGTACTTTTTTGGGCTGAAAGTCTTGTTCTGATTAATTGGACTTCTCTGTCCTAATATCTTCTCCAATGCCCTAGGTCCTAAGAGCCTTGCCGCCTTCTTTTTCACTGGTTCATATAAGACAGAAATCGTTCTAGCAGAGAAACATGCCAAAAATTAGATCCAAGTGTGTTATTTCATGTTTAAAGGAGCTTGAAGGGAAGGTGAACGTAAGGAGAACAGCAAACAGAATTTGTACTGGGAATAAAATTGATATTGTGTGCGCGATGTGAGGGCAATGCCAGTACCATAAAGGAGTAGGGTGTGCTTCCTAACCTAATCTGACACAGCAACACAGAAGTGGCATGAGCTGGGGAATTCAAGCACTTCCAGTTCCCTGGGGCACAAACCGTCAAAAATTCTCATTTGAGTAATAGGAAAAGGAAATTTTTTACAGCTTTTAAACACATAAAATAAATTCCATTAACAGAAGCAGGAAGTCAGAAGACATGTGGCTACATCCATCCATGAATATTTCCTTGGTGAGACCCTATGACTTACAACCCAGTTCTTCTTCCAGGATACAGGATGAGATGGGAGTGATCATTAACAGTAAAAACATAACTTATGCCTTTTAATGACTTTGTTCATGAAAAATCAAGCATCTAGCTCAAAAATAAATTGCAACCTATTCTAATAGTTTTGCCTTCTCTTTCATTATAATTCCTCTTAAACCTATAAAGTAGTACATCATATCTGAATCAGTCACGAAGTTTGCATAACACATTTGAGGCAGATTCTCGCTCCTGAGGGTCTTAATTCCCTTCTCATACCCTGTTGTATAAAATGAAGATAAAAATTTACTTACCTACCACCACATAATGTTTGGATAAATTTCATTGTAATGATTCCACCTATTATCATTAAAATAAGATGTCATTTCTCCAGAAATTATGAGAGTGTATCTCACACTGAATAGTAACCTAATCAACAGAAAGTCCTGGTGACTTAATAGGATCACTTGCTAAGTACTGTATTGCAGCAGTGACAGAGTGCACTTAATAAACAGCCTCTTCTGCCTAATGACTTTTGCACCCATAAAAACAATTACAAAGTGTGTAAACAAATCAGTCCAACTTCTCATTCTCCCTTTCTTAAACTCTTTCTTGACTGCAAAACAAAGCTCATTTAAACCTTTTTCCCCTTCATCTAGCCTCTCTTTGCAGATGTAAAATAATTCCAGCATGGCCAAAGCATTCAGTGCTTATAATCAAGTGTTAAAATAATTGGGGGAGGGGCAGAGAACAGGTAAGGCATAGGGTGTTAAAGCAATTAAAGATGCAAATTTTCCTCATTCATCACATTTCTGTGATAATATCAGACACTGACTATGCATACATACCAGCCAGAACTGAAATCTGAGCTCAATAGCACCTTGTATGCAGGAACATTATTCTAACTCATTCCATTCATTTATTCCCAAATCCCTCTTCATTACAACTATTTGTAATACATGACGCCTGAGAAAGCAATAAACAGAAGATGACATATACAGATAGCCCAATTCCCCATGGAGCAGTATGTTGACAAACCTCCTAGTAAATAATATGTTCCTTAGAGAAATCTGGTAGCCCTTTCACATGTTGAGGACTCCACATTATGGGAGGGCTGATCTGCTTACAGCTTATTAATAGTGCCCATTTATTTTTGGTAGTGCTACTGTTAGCTTTACCTGAATTTAAGACACAGAGACAAGCTCCTTCAGTACTTCCTTCCCACCTACATGACAAGTATGGTATTCCTCCTGTTCTCACTCTTCTCGTATGCACCTTTACAGCCTATTCAGACAACTGCTCCTTAGCCCTGACTATGACAGAAGAGTCATGCTTTCCTTCTGATTCCCCTTGCCCCCATGCACACATCCTGCTCTTCACTTCCTCTCCAAGCTTTTGAGGCTGATACTGTCTCTATCCAGGCAAGACAGGAGCAGAACATATTTTTTCTCCACTCCCCAGGATGCTCTTGCATTAGATGTTAAGGGTTGTGTTGTTGTTGGTTTAGGTTTTTTTAATTAATGCAGTTAAATCAGAGCATCTATTCTGTAGGAGAACGGTCCTCACACTTTCCAAAGTTTGTCGTGGATAGAAAGCCTAATCTTTTCAGAGAAAAAGCCCAGTTGACAGGCCTTGCCTTGATTTAAGAGGACACTTCAGTGGTGCATAGCTTTGGTCCTCATAGACCTGTTTTCCCAAATACTCACCTGCAGTCCTAAACACAGGATAGATTCGTGGAAGCCTTACCCAGCAGCAATACAAACTTTGCTGTAATTCCAGCCTCCACTGGGTGCCACTATTGCATAGCACAATGTGCACATACGTTGTCTGAGTGAACTGACAAACCCAAATTTCGACTTGTGCTTTGCTTTCGTGAAGTTTTCAAACCACATGCAGAGGATTATTGTTTGGTTCTTATGCTCTTAAAATGCCCCATGAAAATCCTTTTGTAGTAGAAATACAAGGATTTAATTCTTCCTAGATCACTACAGCTAAAAGTTCAAATGTAAAGGTGCTCAGATTTCTTCCTGATTTTGTACTTTTAGCCAGAAATGTGGATCTATTCCTCCATGCTGCCTGACAAAACATAGTCCCCTATTTTGACCTATCTTTTTTAATCTCTGAAGGAACAATACTCTCATGGCTCTGAGCAACCTGCTCTAGCTGAAGATGTCCCTGCTTACTGCAGAGGGGTTGTACCAGATGACCTTTAAAGGTCCCTTCCACACCAAATTATTTATTGTTCTATGTTTCCATCTCAAATGCTTTGATGACAGCTTAATTAGCACGAGAGTAAAACCGTACCACAGACCCAGAGGTTATGTTAAGTGTTCTTAAACTGTGTGCACATCACAAGCATGGCATTAATACTGAAAATACATTATCACCCACCTTAATTTAATGGCAATTAAGTATTAGTTTTATGTAACAGATGTAATTTCCATTTGATGGTCCATGGATATCCACAACTTGCTAGATATCATTCTGGAGACTCAATCTGGAGTCCAAGAACATCGAAGCTCAGTGTTATGAGTCACTTTTGAAAATTCTGGGCAGACAAAGTAATCACCTTTGTTGTGTTTATTTCACATTATTCCTGCTCTCAAATTTTGCTTTATTTCATTTTCCCAGGCCTCAAATTAGTAAGTAGATAAATAACTGAATATTAGCTAATATTAGATGAATATATAAATATGTAAAAATATTTAAATTTATATATTACATGAGTATCTTAATATTATATATGGAATATGTTGAGAGCTTACACTAAACATGAAAAATTCTTCCAGGCAAGGGACTGTTATAAGGAGATTTCATGCCATTCTTCTATCCTGGAATAATTTGTTATACTACTCAGTTGGCAGAACTGATATAACCACAATTATTTCAAGTTGCTGAAGATGGAGAAAAGAGTGTCTCTGTGTTTATGAAGTCTACCTTTTTAACTTCTGGTCTTTCTTCTCACTTCTCTCAACACTCTTGTCAGGTAGACAGTGGCATTGACAGGTATGAAAATGTCTATAGTCATTATCTTTCAAAGGATTTCAGCCTTTTCTAGCAGAAATTCAAACTATTTTCTTGGAAATCTGATATATTCTGACACAGGTTTTACTGCAAACATTGGTTGTATTATCACAGAGATGGGTAAATAGAACATGTAAGCAGTTATCTAGCAGCACATGCTCTCCTAGGGCCTGAAGATATAGCAGGAAGAAAGAAAGACTATATTACAAAGCGAGGAAATCTAAAAAAGCAAACAGCAAGTAGGCTGAATCTTAATATGACCCACAGTTTCTAAAAGACAGCTAAATCACTGGTGACATGCAGCAGAGCAGATCTGTGGTGCAGGTCTGGAGGCAACAGGTAAGACCAGTGCCCTGAAGTCTGGCCATTTCTGCACTGCTGGAAAACTCAAAAGTGGTTTTTAGTGACTAAGGAGAAACAGCTATTCATTTGGTAAGGTAAACTAACAAGTCCAAGAAATTCACCCAGTACAAGAAATAGAAGTACTTGCAAAAGAAGATTGAGGCAGGGGCAGAGCATTTCACTTTACCAGAGCAGCCCTCAGCTGCTGTAGGGCACTCTCAACCTGCAAGCTGCTGTTCGTCAGACACAGCAAACTCTGCAGGAATGGCCATCACCCACATAGTTGCTTCTAACTATGCCTGCTTATTGAATCATACTAGAAACAGCAACAAGATAAAAGAACTACCTACCTGCACTTTAAATTGATGTGTCTATTAGACAGGTGCACATGAACATAAAGGAAACATCAGAGATGGAAAGAAGTTCAGGTTTATGAATCAGTTTGGGTTATCACAAATCTGGAAAATGCCTGTCCTTTTTTTACCAGCTGAACTAAAAATTTCTCACCAGGATAAAAGCCCAGTCCCATTTCCAGGAGTCTAGAGCATATACGGTCTTTCCTATCTCACCGATGGCTAGGGAAACTGCCTGTTCACAGCCACTAGAAATACATTTCAAGGGGGTCTTGTTCTCCCTTCTGAATTCTTCCAGACAATTGTCAGGCTACCAGAAGACTTCAGACTCAGCATTGCTTTCCAGTTTTACTTATTTGTCAGGGTTTGTTTTTTTCTTTTCTTTTCCTACTTTTTTGGACCTTAGTTTTATAAACCTTAGACTCTAGCCAGTGTAGATGAAGATTTGCAGAGAAAAGAGTGATGAGGAAATGCTTTGATCATATCCGTGTGATGATGTCCCCACATGCAGATCTTGTGTGACTTTGGCTGCACATCTTCATGTGGCAAGGCCTCTAGTAGCGTAGGACTCAACTTTTTAGGAATCCAGCGCTGCATTGCCTTCAGTCGGATCAAGGCTGTCACAAACGTCTCTCACAAAAAGGCTTCTTTGAAAATTCAAAATATGCATAAAAGACACATATTTCCTCAAAAAATAATGACACTTATATAGGTGGGAGGAAAGGATATAAAGTCCCAAGAGGCAAAGGGAGTGTCTTTAGCTGACATATTGACCACTTGGGCTGTAACTAAGAAGAGTAGTGTAGGGGTCACTAAAACTAGTAAGAGAGTTTCTGCTCTACAGAGATATCACCACTTGAAGCTGCTGAAGTTAACAAGTAGGCTTTATCATGAGCTCTGTCTTTTGACAGTAGCTATCTTCCCTTTTCAGAGTCCAGCTGGTACAATAAGTTGCTTTCTTCTTTAGCAAGATTACAGAGAAAGTTAGAATTGTAGAACAGTAAAATTATTGGGTTGAAAGGGACCTTTAAAAGTCATCTAGCCCAAAGATCCAGGCAATGAGCAGCAACATTTTTAACTAGATCAGGTTGCTCAAAGCCCCGTCTAACCTGACCTTGAATGTTTGCAGGGATGCGGCACCTCTCTGTGCAACCTGTGTCCATGTTTTACCACCCTCTTGTTGTAAAACATTTCTTGTAAAATATTTTCTACTTACACCTAGTCTGAATCTACCCTTCTTCAGTTTGAATCCACTACCCCCATCCCATCACTACAGGGCCCATTAGAACGCCTGTCCACATTGTTCTTATAAACTTCTTCAAGTATTACTGAAAGGTTGCAATTAGGTCTCACTAAAGTCTTCTCTTCTTGAGACTGAACAACACCAAATCTCTCAGCTTGTCCTCATAGGGTAGATGCTCTAGCCCTCTGATCATCTTCATGGCCCCTCCTCTAGAGCCACTCAATCAGGTCTATGTCTTTCCTATACTGAGGACTCTAGAGTTGGATGTAGTACTTCAGGTGGGGTCTCACAAGATTGGAGTGCAAGAATCACCTCACTCAACCTGTCTGCCACTCTTCTTTTGCTGCAGCCCGGGATATGACTGGCTTTCTGCTCTGCACAGTGCAAGTGAACATCCAGATTTTCATTCATCGATGCTCCCAAGTTCTTCTCCACAGGACCACTCTCATCTCTCAGCCTGTTTGGTACAGGGGATTGTTTCAGACCAGGCATGTAACCTTGTACTTGATTTTGTTGGACCTCAGGAGGTTCACATGGGCCCAAGTTCTCAAGCTTGTTCAGGTCCCTCTGGATGGCATCCCACCCCTTGTACACCAGCTGCACCATTCACCCTGGTGTCATCTGCAAATCTGCTGAGAGTGCACTCAATCCCACTATCCATGTTATTGAGAAAGATATTAAGCAGTACTGGTCCAAATACACCCTCCTGAGGGACACAGCTCATCACTGATCCCCATTGATATACACTGAAGAGTTGACAAGTACTCTCTGATTGCGACAATCCAGGCAATTCATCATCATCCAACAAAGAGTTCATGACTAATTCAAAGTCTGCTGATACAACTGAATGTTTCTTTCCCTCTGTTGTATCTGCATAATGCCACACTTGTGAACCTCTACCAGAGTCCTGATGCTTTCTTGTCTTTGTTTAAAAGTGGGCTTAACTGGCTCACAAAAATCAGTCATTATTGGCATGAATACTTCAGAAAACTGGATTTTGAAAGGAGGCCAAAGTCTACTCTTACGTACATCTCATGAAGCTTTGTTGACACTCACATCTGTCACTAAAGAAGTTGACCTCTTCCATTAAATGTAATAAGTAAATATCAATGTAAGTAAATATCAAACTCGATGATCTCATTACTGCAACTAAATGGGACATTTAAAAAAACCAAAACATTGCTAATACTTGCCCATAGTTTAAGGGATAAAATGGTGGATAACCAAATAGGCACAAGAAATACCAAGTCACAATGAGCCTTCTTAAGAAACAAGGCCTATAACACTTCTTACAGTGGGTTACTATAAAACTTGCATCAAAAAAGACAAATATTGGAGCTTTGTTAATTTTGTTTAGTATCTTAAAAGTATGTAATTATTTTCTTGCAATTGAAACTAACAGTTGATTTCAAATAAAAATCCGGTACTTGGTGACAGCAAAATAAGGTCCTATGGCACATGTATACACAGCATAAGTAGGTACACACACATCCAGTATGACAGGATTTTTGGTTTTAGAAGACAGCGTCAAAGGCCTTACAGAAGCCTAGATAGATGACATCAGTAGATATTCCCTTGTCGGCTGGTGTAGTCACTCCATCAAGAAGGCCATTAAGTTGATCAGGCAGCACTTGCCCTTGGTTAATTTAAGTTATTGTGAAACCTTTTCCACACCTTCTTTGTGAGAGCAAAGTGAGAGGGATGAGCTCCTATAAAAACATGAAAGACTTCTGTCTCCTTCATTCAACCTGCTGATACCATAAAGATTCCTTCTTCATCTTAGTGGAAAACCCTGATCAGATCAAGTTTCTGAAGTCTAAAAGCTATTAGAGTTAAATAAATCAACAACAAAGTCTAAGAGACAATCTTAGCACTTCATATTACTTCCAAATTAAAGAATAACACTAAACATCCAGTTCAAGTGTCCAGCTGAGGTTTATGCCAGCCCTACCTACCAAAACACAGCTGGAGGGGGAAGCTTGCCGCTATGATGTACAGCAAAGGATCTCTGAAAATGGAGACTAATTTTGCACATAGTATGCCCTGATGTCTTGGTTTGAGGGGAAAAACCAAAATGTTTACCAAAAAGCAGAGGAGAGGATTCCTCCACAATAATCACGTCGCTCTTTATTAAATTTAAGAAAAGGAACTTTAATTAGAAAATGGATATAAGAAGGATAGCTGTTCTTAACTACTATATATAAATATATATGTGTAGGTATAGATATAACTGTAAACAGACCAGAGCAAACTACTCCCCCAACACCACAAGTTAAAAAAAAAAATAAAACAACCCCCAAACCAGTAGGTTCCTCCTGGAGAAAAGTTATATTTATGGACAGTGTCAGTGTCACACCTTGGCTGGCTGCAGGGTGAGTTCTCAGTCTTATTCCAGCGAGACAGAGACAAGCGGTGAGCACTCAGATGAATTCTGTCTCTCCCTCTGTGTCCTTTGTCCCAAACAAAGAAGGAAAGCTGGGAGTGGAAAGCCGCAGTGTGTCCTGGAAAGCAGCTGTGACTCCTCTCTCCCGGGTCGCTGCCGTGGCGGGGTGGGCAGCCGTGACACTGCCGGCGACGGTGAGGCCGGAGAGGTGGCTGGGGCCCCAATGCCGAAACCAGGAGATACAGCAGTGGCAAGAAAAAAAAAAAGAACCGGCTCGCTAAAAGGCAGCAGCAGTGAGGAGCAGGAGAGAAAGGTTTCTCTCTGACAGCCAGCACACTCAGCTCCAACCTTCCCCCAGAGCTGTGTGATGTCTCCAAGAACAAAAGAGACAGTGCAAACCCGTTTCTTTCCACACCTTACCCCAGCCTACCCTCCACACAAACGATCAAGCAGATAACTACTTCTTTTGTTAACTAATGGCATGGGAGTTAGTGGCAGGGAGGGAATTTACGTTATAATTCCAAACTACAACACTGTACTAGTGCAAAAGGAAGAGAAATGGAACAAGTGGTTGTAAATTAAAGCTGCTTAAACTCGACTTAACAAAGAGGTTACATTCAAGAAACTACATCTCGAGGTCTGATTCACACTCCAGTAGTACCTACTTCTCTTCTTTGGCCATGCTTACATCAAAAGTGACTAAACTCTTAAATTATGTGCAGTTCAGTACTTAAAGTAGCCATGGCTTAGGTGCTTAGCAATTTTAAGAGTAACCTAAGTGGTACCTGATAAAGTGCTGTGGCTTCTGGGGAACAGCATTGTGTGAGCTGTTCCTGCTCATGTTTCTCTTATGGGAGCAGGTGCCATATAGGGCAGAAAGCACTGAAACAGTGACTTTCTTTCATACCCCTAGAGTCTCCTGTGTGTATCAGAAAGGCTTATTTGTATGCTTAATTCAGGTACGATGAATACTAAACCTTAACTAACCAAAATTAATACTACTGAAAGAGAAGATGCCACTAAGCTTACTAGAAGAGCTTTCCAAGAATCTTAGATGCAGATGTGAGCTACTTCTCCAGAAAACAAGGCTGGGGTCGCTTCTCGTTTCTTGTTTCGTGTAACCAGGATGAAAATGTGGTGCATGTCTAATACTCCCTTTCTTGGACTTAGCAAGCTACACAAAGAGAAGCCAGGCAGAAGCTAAAACAGTCACAACAGAGGAGAAGAAAATAAGATATTATAGCTTTTTTATCTGCATCTATTTCTCATGCTCCCCAGCAGCTGAGGAAAGAGAGCAGACAAGGTCTTAAGTTTCACATGGGTCAGCTACATTTTCCATAACAAAACCCTCAGAATAATAAATATATTCATGGAAAATAATAGACAAATAGTACAGAACTTGATATATGAAAGTATTTATATGCAAATGAACAAATTATGGATTTATATTGGATAAAGGTTAAAAAAGGGAAAGATAAATGACTTGACAGACATAACTGCTATATGCAAGGAGAAAACAGAATACTGGGTTCACTATGCAAACAAAAGATGCTGTGCTTGGAAGTGAAATTACTATGAAAAAATATCCCTACAATAGAGTTTTAAAATATATTCATCTTTTTATATCAACTGCTTAAAATTAATTGACATCTGCTATACAAAACATATCTAATCTCATCTGTATCTGCAGAAGATAGCCCTATTTCAGTGATGGAATCTGATTTATGTGACAGGCTCAAAGGCGGCCCAATACCTCAGCCCTTAACCTGATGCTATTGTTGTTTTGTAAGGGAGGTGCTGGTTAACACTTAATAGGGAAGCTTTGTTATGTTATCAGCCCAAAGAAAAGCTCACACACCTAGCTGGAAAAGTACTTTAGTTTTTCATGGGGATACCTACATCAGTGCTGGAGTGGCAACACAATCTACCTACCTCTAATTCCCTGACTGCTCCAGAGAATGGAATACCTAGTGTTTGCAAGAACTTCCTGCTATCATTCCTGACATTACACAAAATTTAAGGGAAAACTAAATTTATAGATAGTCTAGCAAATTGATGCTTGAATACTTTAGTGACAATAAGAAATGCAGTTTACTACCAGATATATTATGAAGTGAGACAAAGATGAGATAATGTATTTGTATCAGAAATTCTCATCATATTTCATATTAAGAAAAGGTACTTTAATCCAAATGTTTCTTGTTAGAGATGTAGACTACTGTATTTCTACTGCTGAATGGCAGGGAGGCTCTCTGTTGTGTTGTTACTTGGATCTTTTCTTGCAATCAAAACTCACTATTGAACTGTAGTACAGATGTATTAATACAAAATTTTACACCACAGTTCAGCTTAATGAGGTTCAGTCTTCTTTTCCAATACATTTTGAGGTTGTCCATAGAAATGCGCCATTATTAATTCAGCTTGATTAAGCAGAATTGACAGAGTGTCTGAAGGTTAGCTGTTGCCTCATGAGTATTAGTCCGTTTGTGTTAGCAGTAATGCTTTCAGAGGATGCTGCCATTGTGCCCCTAAACAGCAGTACAACCAGAAGTTATACCAACAGGTGAGTAAAAGTCATTTTCATGCAATGACTAAAACTTCCAAAAGCACTCCAATGTTCTGAATATCTGCAGTGCAACTATATGTGACATATTAGGCCTTGTTGAAATCTGCCTCTATAAGACTTTAACCTGTAAATGAGCTAGAAATAATAGCCTACAGCTAGATCAATATTCTGACTCTGTCAAGCAGTGCTTGCTTAAATATGCAATGACTAGGTACAATTTTGCATGATCTGGAGTCCAAACTATCAACAATGTCTTGACATAGGTAAGGACTTGACAATCGGAACCCTCTTTCAGAATCTAGTCTTTCTTTTAAATGCCCAGTGAAAATTAGGCACATTGAGATAAAAACTAGAGAAATGAAAACAGTATTGTTTTGTGGGTTTTTTTGTTTTGTTTTGGTATGTTTTTTTGGTTTTTTTTACAGGGTAACTATTCAATGTAAATTACAGAAGTAATTTACAGACTGCAGACTGAAATCCCAAGCAAGTTTCGCTCAACAATCACATTTATCCCTGAACTGTGGTGCCTTGACCCTTCATGTCTTGCCTCTCAACTGAATTAGGAGTTCATTCCTGAAAAATAATTCATATTCAAAAGGAAAGAAAAATGCTGCCGTCCACATATTGTCCTAGCATAAGGAGTGGGAGATGAAGTCTCAAAGAGCTTCTCTGGAAAAGAGAACCGAGTGTAAGTTACTTTCTGAGCAAGTATTCTAAACACTATACACTGCTGTAAAAAGAAGGGCAACATCAACATCACTGATTCACTTTTAAAGGAAAGAGTAAAACTGGATCAATTCACTGAAAGAATTCCTGGAGTCACCCATTTTCAGCAAAGATGAAGTCTATGATTCCCAAGGGAACTGAAATCAGCTGTAAGCCTGACATAGGGCCTTAAAAAGTTTTTATTTGCCATTCCCCATTTAGATTCAATAGTTACAATTTATATTATTAGTTGTTTCTTAATCCATGAGATATAATTTATATCATAGGCTGTTTCTTTATTCATGTGTTTCCGTCATGATATGCCAGCCTTTCTCATCCAGTGTGGGAATACAGGCAATCTGCTATTCTCAACACATATTTGTGACTTTGGTCAAAGTCAGGGTATTTTTTTCCTTTAAGATGACAACACTAATCAGTCATTAAACAAGTTAAAACAAAAATGTTCCACGGTTTTCAGTACCAATATTAAAACAACAACTGAGGATAAAGAAGTAGCAGCTTTTTAAATTAAAATATAAAAGGCATCTGCATAAATAGGGAAAATCTGCTGCTGCTGCTGTGAGAGTCCAAAAGTTCTGGTGGAGACACCAGAAAAAAAACAAATGGTCAAAAATGTTCATCTTATCTGAATTATGTTTCATTAAACACCAAACTTATTTCAACCTCCCAGGTCACTCTGGTAGAGAATTGATGATGGTCTGTACTTAATTATAGTATATTGTCTGACCAAAATCAAATCTTTGTATGTCCCTGTTAACTAATGAGATAGAGCAGATACATTTACTTCCCTCTCTTGATTTTAGTCAGACGTTGGAATGAATTTTTAAAGCAATTGCTAAAGTAAATAGAAGTGAAGAGTTGACTGATAAGACCAATACAGAAGGAATCCTTTACGAATATCAACCTCAGACTGGGTGGAACATCACTTACAATTCTGACCCATATGTGGTAGAATAACTAATCCTTTGCCTCTGTTTGAAAAAATTACATTCTCATCCATCTACCATGAATTTAATTGAGAAAAGAGAGGAGCTGGGTATTATGCAAACAAATAACCTTACGAAATAAAGGACTTCAGAAAGAGACACTCACTTGCCAGTACTGGCAGAGGTTAGTTTAGTATGTTTAAGGATTGTTTGTTCTAATTGCAGTTTATTTCAAATATTTCTTGAGATAAAGAAGAGCTAGAGCATTCCTTCTGCAATTCACTGGAATTAACTTGTGACTTAGCTTTTTTTATAATACCAGAACTTCTTTCTTTCTGAGCAAAAATCAATGCACTGCATAGTAGTGCATACTTTCCTACTATGAGCTTTCTTTTATACTCTTTTTATCTCACTATTTAAGATTTAAGCACTCTGCACCTTGTCCTATTTTTATACAAGAGAGTAATTCCATTATAAAGTTTTTAAGGCTTACAAAAATACCCTAGGAAACAAATATTTTACAAAACAAAAACAAAAACAAAAAAACCCTGTGGTAACAGTTTTCTTTCCAGATCCATCTGATAGAAAACATGTTTATCAGCCCTAGTGTGTATTTATAAGCTAAAATAATAAAAATATGATATCAATTAAAGAAACAGATGTAGATGTGGGAAAGGACTGTAGCATATGTTTAGAGTCATGTGAGCATGTTCCTATTTGTGAAAGATACTCTGTCAACATTTTTTTAAATGTAAAGCCAGAATTTCAACCACAATTATTAAATGTGGCTACAGTCAGAAAAAGTTACTAGGCAAAAGTCTTATTCAGTAGATCTGTTCTCCATATGTGGTCAATCCAAATGTACTCACTTAAGTGATAAAAATAAATTGTTACCATTTTTTACTCCTGTTAGCTCTGTACAGCCAAATACAGCTAGGAGGAAGTGAGCTGTATTCTATTTTAACTCCTGCACCACCAACAGATGATCTAGTTGTCGAATCTGTATTATTGATGATACTATACAAGCCAGAAAGCACACAGCTTGACTGTGCAGGAAGACATGATGCAAAGGATGTGGTTTAATTAAGCAATGGCTTTATTAAGTCATCTGGCAACATTACCCAGCAATACAGAGCAGGTCATCATTCTTTCACTGATTGTTCCAAACTATTTTGAAGGTTCCTGTTATCTTTCCTCCCATCCAGACTAATTCCAGCTGTTGCTAGGTCTTCATTTTCTTATCCATATCCCCAAGTGTTCTACCTGCTAAGCTGCCATATTTTGAACCTAACCCCCTGGCATAGCCCACAGTGGCCTTTATAAGGTAGGCAGAGTCTCCAAACCATTGGTCTTGATCAATGTGTGTCAAGGGGCAAGATTTTTTTTTCTTCCCCCTAGACCTCATAGGAAGCACCAAATAAAACAACACATTATATACAACAGGTCATAAAAAGTGATCCCTCAGTGATTCATTATCTCAAGAGAGCAAAAAAAGAACTAAAGACAGTTTCCCTCTGTCACTATGATCAAAACTTCTTTAGACACAGATTTCAAACAAAACATTTATATTTCATTTCGCAAATGGGCACTAGAAAATAGGTTAGTTTCTCTATGTGAAAGTGAATAAACATCAGCATAGGTTGCCAGTGAGGCTGTGGAGTTTTCATCCTTGGGGATATGCAAAAGTTGTCCGGATATGATTCTTTGCAGGCTGTCCTAGGTGACTCTGCTATAACATGGGGTTGAGCAAGATGACCTTCAAATGTTGCTTCCAACCTCAACTCCTCTGTAATTCTGGGTGCAAACATGAATTGGAGGTTAAGTGGCAAACCCCACATTTTATAGGTGATCAAAGGGCAATACATACATTGTCTTACAGACAAGTTGCCATTCTCATTTTTAAATTGTATGCTTTCCCTTAGCACCTGAAAAACTCAAAATTCACACATTATCATAGCAGTTGGACTTCTTGAAGAATTATTGACCTTTTGTACAGATACTGAAATGTAATTGGCAACTGCATGAGAATCTTTGGGTATAACTAGGAGCTGACCAGAAATAATCTGACAGACTAAAAAAATAAAAAAAAAACAACAAGCAAACAAAAATTCACACAGAAAATCAGAAATCAGATCTTCTGACAACCAACTTGATGTCTTAGCCTCAAAGACTCATCTATTATACTTTGAAACACTTTTTTTCTCCTTTTCTACTGACTACTGGACTATATATATTCTTCATTCCTTTTTTTTTTTTTAATGTAAATAAGAAAATAAATTTGGTATTTGAAACTGGTATCTAGAAGCCAGCTTCACATGTAACATTTCTGCTTCCCTTATGGCATATAAAAAACCACAGTAGCTCCAATAT
Organism: Myrmophylax atrothorax; assembly: GCA_026770055.1. Lineage (NCBI taxonomy): Eukaryota > Metazoa > Chordata > Aves > Passeriformes > Thamnophilidae > Myrmophylax > Myrmophylax atrothorax. The sequence goes on along the minus strand of JAOXXN010000065.1, from coordinate 12,193,980 downwards.
GCTTCCACATGCTTAGATGGTTTGTGTTTAACTTGCTGCATTTTCAATGAGGTACATTTAAAAGAAGAGGATGCCTGGCACCACATGCATAATTTTGATGAATAGACAAAACATTCTCATCTAAAGTATGCTCACTTTATTAAAAAGAGTAATCTAATCTTAGCCTTTATTCTGTTAAATCAGTCATGTGTGACCCATTACTAACCCACTAACATGGAATGTAACTTGAGAGCCAAAGAATTATTCCCACCATATTGCTTATCAGAGAACTGGAAAATAGGTATATAGTATATTTTCTTGTTTAATCATTCCTGTTGGTGATTTATTAGCAAAGATGCTACATTTGTGCATCTCTCAGACTCTCTTCATCTGTTAATTCTAATTATCTTCTTTCTATGTTTGCATCTTTCACATGCTTTATTTGTGTACATATATAAAAAACTAGCATGTCACCAAAGAAATATAAAAACTATTTAGTGACTATCCAAGCAAAAGTCTGATACTGGAGGAAAGCCTGGCACTGTTTTCAGGAATAAAGCTGAGCACCAAACACACTTTTTTTTTTCTCTTCTAAACAGTCAATTACCTTGAATTACTTGACAATTTGCCTGAGGTTCCTGGAAGAGATTGCAGATGGGTGCTTGATTTTTGGGTCTAGGTTCCAAGAAAAAAAAAGAAAAAAATCCTAGTCTTGCTGAAGACAGCAATTGCACTTATTTCTTTACAGTTTAGAAAGTGCTTTGAGACAATCTTGTAATAGATGTGTAGGAAAAGCTTATTACACTTATAGCAGGGAACAGTAGAGTCTCTATCTGGAAACCACAGAGCTGCTATTGTATCTTGGGCTTTCTTTGGGGAATTTATTGGCCTAATATTTGGCAAAAGGCCAGATGAAAACTGCATGACAAATGCTCAAAACTAGTATTTGGGAATGTAATTTAAAGTCTGTAGAAGAGAGATATTCTAAAAGAAAATTAATACAAATCTGAGTGAAAAGTTTCTATAGTTTGGATTTTGCTGGAGGTTTTTTTTGTTTTAAATTTTAAAACATTATTAAGACATTAACCATTGTGTCCTCCACCTTCACCCTCTCTCAAACAGAAAAATTTTATTTGAAATTTTGGTTACTTCAGGCATGATCTCAGAATTGCTTTTGAGCAGAGAGAGCTATGAATCTTCATACAATATAAAAATTAGGTCAAAACAATATATGAGATTCTGATGAATTGATACCACGGATCCTAACTTTCTTAAAAAAACAAAAA
>JAOXXN010000065.1:12181038-12192667 GCA_026770055.1 Myrmophylax atrothorax | reverse complement strand
AAACCAAACTCAAACATGCTCATTTTGTTACTAAATATCCAATTCATATGGAGGGAAAAAAAAAAAAGACAGTAAGAATTATTTTTCTAAATTATTACTGTGAATAGAAAATATTTGCAAAATCAAACTGAAATATTTCTCCCCAAATGGAATTGCTTTCAAACACTAGCTGGAGAAATGTAAAGTAAACCCAGTAAAGCCTTAACTATGCAAGAATCTAAAATAGCATTCATGCTTGTCTCTAAGAATGCCTCTACACAGTAGAAGTAAAATAAACAGGATGAACAAGTTTCCAGAGTTCATAGAAAACATAGAGATGCATTACACCTTGTAGTGGAATCTTTTTAGCTGTTCTAATCATTAGAGCAATAAAAGACCCTGCTATTTATTCAAAACAACTTAAAGCAACTCTAAAGGCCCCAGTGTGATGTTTGCACTTCTAATTTTCATAAAATGTTGATAAGAGTGGAATCAAACTAGTTAGTTATCAGTCTTGATGTTGGCATAATGTGACTGGAAATGTACAATTTGTAATTACTTGAAAGGAAACAAATTACCTTTAAGAGGAAAACCATAGGTAGAAATTGCAGAAATTAGATGTGTTAGGCTGCTCTTAAAAAAAAAAGAAAAAAAACCAGTACCTGTTATTTCACTTGCATCCTATGAGAAAGAATATGTATGCAAACCAAAGGCAAGTACGTACTAGTAGAGGCATGGAGTTGATGATTGAGCAGACACTTTTAATCTATAATTTCTCTGAAATACACTAGCAGTAAGGGATTTTTTCATATGACTCGTTCCACGTCTGAGTTCTTAGAAACATAACAGCAGATGGAGGAACAGCCTGATGTTAAACTTTCATTTAAAACCTATCAAAATCAGAGGTTTAGAGTTTAGATTTTGAAATAAAGCTCCTGCAAAAATCTCATGTAAAATCTTAAGTCACAGATTATTAAGCATGTACTTAATTTTAAGCATAATTTCAATCCACCTTATTCAGTATAGTAAACCTTTAAAGACATATTCTGATGGGAGTGAGACTAAACACTAGACTAAACAGACAAGCATTTTTCTGGTTCAGGAGAAACATGGGATTTTATACAATGAGTGTCTTGGTTGTTGGAAATAATTTTTTCCTTAGTTTTCTCTGCTCCCAGTACTATCTGCCTAGCAATCTTAAAATGGGCATGTGGAATAAGTACGTTTCTTGAAGTAGAATCATCCCAGTTATTGTGTTTTATATTAGCAGTCAATCTAAACAAGGAATCACTTAAAGCAAATTCCAATCAGTTACTGTATATCTCCAGACTCCAAAGTTAGAAAGGATCACACTGATTGTTTCATCTGACATTTTTATAAATAAACTGTACAATTTTTCCCAGATGTGGAATTAAAACAAATAATTCTAAAAAGTTAAACAAAAGAGATAGAAGAGATTAAATCCAATCTAACCTTCCTGAACCAACCTCTTTTTATTAGTTGTTCATCTTTCCCAAGGAACGTGTGATTAAGAGCAATAAAATTATGGCAGGAGGACAATTTCTTTATAAAGTATGGTGGTTTCAAGTGGAACTGAAAATATTGAGAAGAACCAATAAGAATATCACCATATGAATTTTTACTGGATGATAAAAGGAAGAGACTGTTACAAAATGCAGCAATGGTCCTCTAACCATGCCCATCCCAGTCCAGTCACTGTAGAAAACAGAGTGCTGCACAGTTTTCACAGCACAGAATAGGATGGAAATTATGTCATATTGCTCACCTCCCCATGACAGACTACTCACCATGACATGCTGTTTTCCATCACACATTCAGTAATTTAAAGGCAAAATAGGGCCCTTTTGCTTTCACTAAACCAGAGACTGTGACTCAAGAGGATTTGAACTGTGAAACCATCTCCTTTCCACCTCTCATTCTTTCCTTATTGATTGGAACACTAGGTAACTTCAAATCTAAGCAATTAATTAAAAAAATAACTATAGCAACGTCATAACACCAGGACACTTAATAACAACCACTTCCTTATCCATCCAAAAATACAACTGTCCTACCTTATATCTCTGAGTGAAAAAGGGAGAAAAATATTGCATTATTCTTCCCTCTTTGGTACCTATATCTCTGCTGTGTATGGGCTCCGACCTCAGACTTCCCCATGACAGAGTTCAGTGAAATAAAGTGTCACTGACCTTGCAATCTCGAAACCCAAAAGGCTAAATAGAGAAAGGATCATCACAAAGAAAGGTCCTGAGACAGGAAATCTGAAGCTAAATTTCTTTAACCCATGGCCTGTACCTTAAGTACAAGAAAATCCTTCTATCAAGGCAGAAAGAGGTTTAGATAGGTGGTGATAATGACCTGCTCACAGCTCATTTGCCTACACTATATGACACTGAAATGCTCTTATGAGTTACATTAATTACAAGGGGAAATCTATGCTAACAGGGCAAAGACCCTTTCAGACACACATTCAAATCCTTTAAATATCATAGTTCCATTTCAATATTTGTACAGCAAAACATATATGCGTGAAACAGTCATATTTACAGACAGAATGAATGTTACTGATGGGAAAAAAAAGAGGCAGAAAATAACTCTTCCCAATATCAAACTCCTCCATTAGATTTTTTGATTGCATTCAAGATAGATTTCTCTTCAGGAAAATGGCTACTGTTACATGATAATATTTAAGTGAATTGTCTATCTAGCCTGCTTAATACCAAGCTATTCATTTTTCTTACTCTCTAATAGTAGGGGAGGTTCCTTTGTAATGATCAGGTTGGCCCCACTTTAATCATTTCCTATTGTTTCTGTACATGGAAAGATTTAACAACTCATTGACTGTGTTGACTCATAATCGGCACAGGGGAAACAATGTTGTAACTCATCAAATGTAATCAGCTGCTAATTGAAAGGAAATGAAACTTGAAAATTATATGTCACCTTCCAATGACATATAGTAGTATGTAGTCATATAAGTCAGTATAACAAAGGTTATTTATAGATTCTCTGAGCCTGAGGCTCTTCACATGCTCCAAACTCTCCTCGAGAGTGGGCATCATTATCTATTTGGTAGCAAAGAATACCACAAGTATTCTTCGAAAAAACATTTAATTTTTCTAGGCAAATAATTTTACTTTCTGAAATGAACAATCACAGGAAAGAGGTATATCAGAATGGATGCAATTGTCCTTCGTTTTGGACAAAAGTAATAGGCCTAATAGGTCTTAATAATAAAATGCCACTATAACTTAAGTTTCCACAAGTTATTCTTCATCTTCCAAATAATTTCTCTTAATAAAAATCAACCTCAACATTCTTAACATCAAGGGACAGGACAATTCCAGAACACTCCATCAGCTCCACTTCTCCATTTTTTGTACATATACTGAGGGCTGTCACTACTCAATAGCTTAAAATCATATTGCATACCAAAAGCCAGAGCAATATGTGTACCATAATCGAATTTTTCCACAACTGCTCTTCTTTCTTTAGCCAGATTTAAAGAAATACACTTGTCAGAAATATCTCTGAAACTCCTATATGAAAAACATGCACTCTTAACACTTACCACCTTAAGTACCAAAGGACAGTATAGTTATATATGAACTTCTAGAGTCTTTTCATTTTTCCATATTCCCTTGACTCATGGTGGTTCATGAAGAACAACTTGCATTCATGAATGAAATGTTACCAGGCAAAGTGTTAAAAATTACATATTTTCGTAAAGAAATGTGATCTGCTCCTCCATTTATGATTAGTATTATCAATCCTACTTTTTACAGGGAAAAAAAAGAAACAAAAAAGCCCAATTCAGGGAGTCCTTCAATCAGTATTACTCTACTTAGAATAAATACAACATGTAGAAATAGCAACAACAATGCTGTTTCAGATGTTCTGTCCTATATCAGGTGTTGGAACCAAAGACACTTCACATGGAATAAGTGCATGTTGCTATGTATGCTAAACACATATGATGTCCTCAGACTAGAATGTGGTGCAAAAACTGTTGTGGGAACAAACCCAAAACTTTATGCAATTTAGCTGCAATGAAAACTACAGTAAATTATAGCCTGCACTAGAAGAATTACTCATTGTGTCTTAGTAGTAAAAATAATCAAAACATTTTCAACTTCAGAGAAAGAGTAGATTTTTAAAAGGCTATATCAAATCTAGAATGCAATGATGCTGCTGGTTTGACAAGAAAGTTTTGTGTGGCAAGTAAGGAAAGGGGTCTTCAGACATCCTAACCTATATAAGCACCTTTCTATTTTAACTCAATTGAATTTTTTTCTAAATGTATTCAGGTGGTTTGTTTTCACTCCATTGAAGAATACATGTGCTGAAACTTCAGATGTTGCCACAAAATTAGATTTACATCCTTTGGTCAGATCTACCCATAATTTCTTGCCTGAATCCTTTTCAGTAGCAAATGAAAACAAAAATGTGAATGATTACATGCAAATATCTTTTTTTTTCTTTTAAAATGTTGGCAGTTTAAAGTAAGAAAAGTTAGGACTGTATTTCTGCTAACTAAAATTCATATGCTGTGTTAACTTCTGCACGATTTCCTGAATTTTTTAGCAGGGGAAACTTCTTGAGACAGTGCCCATAACCACACCATTTCTGAATGAGTGAGATTCTTATGCAAGTAGTTTTCTTAAGCAAAAATGAAGGCTTGTATTTTGAAAAAAAAAAAAAAAAAAGAAGAACTGCTTTCTTTGTGAACAAGAGAGGACACAGATACAAGAAATATTCAGAACTGGATTTCATAGGTATTTCAGCAGAAAAAGGATCCATGCAAAGTTAAATCTATAGAGATGTTAACAGTAGTGTAGCCCTCTCTCTGAAGAAAACATAAAAATTGACATCATGGTTTGATAACACAGGGAGTTCAGTAGCAATGGTGGTTTAAAACCTCTGGGCTTTTTTCCTGGCTCCTGGCAAAATTTTCTGCCGGTCTCATTGTGTTGACAGCTCATGGAGCTGTACTGTGAACATTTCATGGAACCTGAAAAAACAACCCTCTCCCTCTTTTTCCCCAGCATTTTTTTATTTTTTTTAGGCTAACAAGTCCTATACTCTCACTTCCTGCAAGGGACAGAAAGCAGGATGCAAGTGCAAGACCCAAACCCAAGATTCACAGTAGTATCCTCAAACCCTAATGGGCATTTAGTTCAGAGATTGACACTCACAACATGCCCTCTCCCATTTCAAACACTGTCAGCCTGAAGAAATGAGATGACAATAGCAGACTCAGGAAGCACAGTTCTGAGAGCAAGTACGTACCCAAACAAAATATGCCATCTACTTTAGTGAGCAAATATCATCCCATAGACTCTCCACAGAAGATATGAGGGCTAGGTTTTTCCATCTCCTGCTTCTCTTTCGAGGGGGAAGGGAAAGAATACCTTCAGCCAATCCCAGGATAACACAAAGAAAGAGGCCAAAAAGGGAGGGCATGAGTCAAAACATTAGGAAATCTTTTAGAGTCCACTAGAACAGGAGGAGGCAGAGATTCAACCAGCACAATGGGTTTCTGATAGCATAAGTAAAAAGGCACTGCTTGCACTCTTAAATGTTAAAGGTACCATCTCTCTCATACCATGCACTCATCTGTAACCAGCTCTTGAGGAAGGTGTTTTTCCATGCATGCAAAAATTTTTGTGAACAGGTGAGATACAGGACCCTCTCAGACCTAAGAGATCAAACAGAACATGTCCCTTTGAGTTTTTATTAGAAGGTGAAAAGTAAAGAAGGTTTGTGTGCAGAATAAGAATAGAATTGTACAGCATACTAGTGATTCAAGTAGAAACCTTTGTGACATGGTTATCAAGATCATTCCCAGGAACAGTGTGTCAGTCCAACTAAAACACAGGTACAATGTATAAATTACTGTGGTTATGATTTGAATTATAATGGAAGATATCTGTGAGTAGGGCTCTCTACAGAAGGTGTCTAATGAAAAGGTGTATTCTGGTCTGAAAACTGAAAGTGTCATGCTCTTGGAAGACAGTTTTGATATGTAATGGATATTCAAGGTAGTGATCTGAAAGTAAAGCAGTTAGCTATACACCTTTGATGAAGATGATTGTGGTAGGCTTACAAAACTTCTATATTAGGGATTGATATATATCTGTTTCATTCTTCTCTACAGCTTCTGTATTAAATAATAATATAGGAATGATCCACACATACTTGCAGCCAAAGGTTCAAATGAGCTTTACCTTAAGTATGCATTTCTTTTTCTTATTTGTTTCTTTTCCTCAAAGGGCCAATAAAAACAGAAGAAAGATGTCTTAACTATCAGAAATCCCCAACTCTGTTGCTACTGGCTACAACTTTACTTGAAAAAAAATATAACTTAATTTACAATAGAGCATCATGGGTGCAGAAAGTTTTCTTTTAATTGAGAGTAACTGTCAGCAACTTTGAAGGACAGTTATGGACAAGATTATCCATCAGAAGAACATTACATATTGGCACACACTGAAGAAAAAAGCCCAAGTACAAAGGGGTGCAATCATGATGTATTTCAGAGGGAGAGGTTGGTTCTGTTTTCAAGTTAAAGATATAAAAAATTTTACTTTAAAAGCTTGAACAACATCCATTTAGTGAGATCAAAACAAAATCGTCTAAAACACAGAACGAAGAATCCTTTTCTAATTTAATTTGTAGTGGTTAATCCTATAAATTTGACACCACAAACTCATTGCTCTATAACCAGAAAGAAAACACTGTAATTTTGTTGTAGATATGCTTCTTCATGTCAAAAACCCCAGAACTTTGCCTTTAAATTAAAAACTGAGATCATTGATATAAGAACAGTGAGCAGGTCTTCCAAGATGCAGCTGAAGGCAGTTGTATTAAAGGAAGGACAAAAAGAAAAGGTCTACTTTATAGGACCATTTGCAGGAAATAACGTGTTGTGATAAATTCTAGGAGATTTATTGTTTATGCAAAAGACCTATTTGTTAAATATGAATGTGTTAGTCTTAATAGCTTCCATTTTTCTTAGGCTCTCCTATCTTTGAAAAGATTCTGACTAAGAAAAGGACAGAAGATTTTTTATGATGAAAATAGCCTAGCTCATAAATGCCTTAATTAACGGAATATGATCAACTTAGAACAGTTTGTACATAGACATATAATAGATTGTTTTATCTGTTCTCCTAAGCAGCATTTTTGCAAATATAAATTAAAGGTTTTCGTGGGAAACCAGAGTGCACATATTTTGTTTACTTTGTATATTTGACAGTTGTTTGGTTTAAATTAATTTCACTAGATATTCTCTGTGTAGCACTGCAAAAAAAGTGCGTGTTCCATTTCTCATCTTTTGATAGAGCTTTCAAAAAGTAACAATGAGAGAACCTTTTTCCACAATAGAAAAATTACTATAAATCAGCTAAAACTGGCGCACAGGCTAAAGGGCAGAGAGAGTACCTGCAAGTTCTTTTAAGAGAGTTAACAATATACTTTTCATGTTGCAGTAAATTTCAACAGATAGTGAAACTGTTATTTTTAATGTTTCCAGCCAGCATATCAGAAAAATACAGACTAGACTGTTAGGCTGAAGTGTCCAGAAGCATTTTGTCACCCTTGACCTTGTCTGAAAACTTAGTTTCCAGAGACCCCTTGTTTTCTGAGAACTTCCTAGCAAAAATGCATTAACAATGAGTTCTGGTCTGTATCATCCTGCAATTCCACTTGTCTTGCACAAAAATGAAAACAAAAATGCTTACTTGCACAACCCACAATGCCATTTTCTTTTTGTTCCCATGGTCTTTGGTCTTGGTTAACATGCTTATCAAAAGCACATTGGAATGTTAACAGCTTTGCTTGAAATAAGCAATATGGACTCTGAAAAGAAAATAAGATCGTCCACCTCTCCCTTGATTTAGCTACTTAAACACTTTTATTTTTAATAAGCAGCCAACTAAATTCATAACAAACAAATCAATAGGGTAGGGATGAGTCTATCAGTGAAGGTTCACACAGGTAAATTTGGTCCAAACACTTCTTTGTTATTTGCAAGAATGCATTCCAAATAAAAGCTCTCTACAGTCTGAGGCATCTACTACAGTCATTTATACTGAACTAAGAGTCTGATCCAGAACCTGTCTAGTACAGCAGATTTTTCTTACCTATACTTAAACAATAAGGCATGACAGGTAGTGCATTTTTCAAGGATTATTATATGCCTTGGGTAGTGTGATAAGGCAAGAAGCTGGAGACTTTAAGTGTCTTTTTCCTATTATGAAATGGAATTTTTAAATCAAAGGAGCGAGAGAGGGAGTCCTGCACTTAAAGCACAATATTGACATGGTCATGACATAACTGACAGCCAGTCATGAAGCTCTGACTATGTGCAGACTTTTAAAGCCATTCCATAATCACAATCAAAGGAGAATTTTACCTTTAAATCTTGCATCAGTATCGTAGTGATAATTGACAATGGACTCTCTACCTAATTTATCTTTAATTATTATCAGTGAATCTGGATATAACTAAAACAAGGGTTTGATTACTTTTTCTTTAATAGGGTGAAGTGCTCAGAGTTTAAATATGATTAAGTAAGAGCTACCTCTGCATGTAAAGCTTGATCTCAAATCCATAGGTCAGCTACTACTAAACTCAGGATAACAGGATGAAGCATTTACTGGAGTTTCTGTTGAGGTCTTTCACAGAACTTGAGTGTACTTTTCTACTTTTTAGAAAATTACTACTAGAAGCATCCAAAGAAAATGATTGGACTGATGAATAAGCAGATAACTGTGTTTGTGTGAAGGGAACTTACCTACCCATCATTTGCTTTATTACAGAATTTCAGTTGAGATCTCTTTTGTTACCTGTTCAGCCACGTACACTACAGATTAAAGTTGTGTTGTTTTTCAGATACTCTGACCATAAATTAAAAACATGCTGTTTTTTGTCTGGTCACTTTTATTCATTATCATCAATATAGCAAAATAAGAGATTTTGATTATAACAAATTATTAATCAAATTAGAACCTGGAATCAGATCTGTGCCCAGAGGGAATTATGGACTAAATTTACCATAAAATATTGGTGGTGGTTTTGTTGGGTGTTTTTATGTTGGCGGTTTGTTTGTGTGTTTGGTTTTTGTTATTTGCAGTGGGGAATCAGACAACTCTTGGAATAAAAAATTGCTTCCAATTCAGTTTTCAAGATAATGCATATCCCGCTGCACTTCTCCCATCACTCCCCCAATATTTTATTATGGAAGGTCAAACAAAATTTCTCCCTTTGGTTTATGACATATAATTTTACCATCAGGATAACCTACAATTAAGCTTGTAGTCTGCAACCTCATTTAACCAAAATAAATTATCCTACAATGAGCCAGCATTTCCATAAGGGTTCTACAGCCATTATGCAGGACTTGGCTCACCACAGAGTTAGGTCACTATAAATGCAGGCCACAAACATTCTAGGAGTTCGGCATCCACAAACCCCAGCTTCACAGTGGGACAAAAATGTTGTTTTCCTACAGTTGGTTGCACTGGCTTTTACTTCTGACACTTTCACCTGCTTGCAGGATGGATGCATGATACTCTGTCACCAAATGAGAGTTTTAAATAAGGAGAAGGTTAATTTACTATTTTTCCTATTTATTTCCTGTAATTTCTAAGCTTAATGTAGCACATGAGAATGTGGAGCAACTGGTAACCTCTCAACTGTATTCATGCTTTTTCTTTACGATTACTGTTCCAGAAAGAGATTCAGCTTGTATCATGCTTCCAGTAAAGCATAAGTAGAAGAGAAGAGAGCTGAAATTTGAGTAACATCTTTCAAAATACAGTTTCTGTTTATTTGTAGACAGGCCAAAATTCTCAGTAATTTTCAGCAGTCAGAGTTTAAGAAAGAAATTGCCTCTTAATATCTCATAAGCAAAGTCCCAACATTCCCTGAAGTTTCAGGGGATTTTGAGTGGTTTTGTTTTCAAAAGAAGGAAACTAAACTGAAAATGAATCTTTGGATTTCTATATCCATTTGCACTTATAATTGTTTAAGTTTCACTAAATTAATATGCAACAATAAATACAAAAACTTAAGCAAGTTGAATGAGGACTTTGGTAATTACCTGAAGCCTATTCACATATTTGAAGAGTTCCAACAGGCTCCTATTACACCGTTATATCCTAAATAAAATTTGCTACTACAATACTACCAAACTAAAACGATTTCATATCAGAAGTTATATCTTATCCTTTCCTTATCTAACCTCCCTAGATCATCCTCTATTGACCATCTCATTGAACTGAAACTTACACAAGACTGATCTAAGATGATTTGGCTTAAATAAAACAGAGACAGGAATGACTATTGGTCTACATGTAGTTTAAGAAAAGAAGTAGCAGATATTCTGAGGATTAGCATAAGGGGAAGACAAATCATGAAATAACTGGTAAAAAAATGGTAACATATGAGCAAGAAAAAAACTAAGTGGAATATAAGGGGAGATTTCTGGGTTTCCCACTTCTTCCCCCAAACAACTATTATGGGTGTCTCACAACTCTTTCCTAAATAAGAGAAATCTGCAACACCCACACTGGTTCAGAATTCAGTAACAAATGGGTTTCAATCAAATTTTTTAATGGTTCACTTTTGGTATTCATACATTTTCAGGCTAGCAAACCAAAGACAACTTTGCAGGTGTCACCTTCTAAGATAAGAATGGAAATTGTCTAGAGACCTTGAGCTGGTGCAGAAGCAAGAAACGAAGCCTGCAGAATTCCCATGGAAGAACGTATGTTAAGAACTCTTTTATAAAGTTAATATTAGTTGCATAAAGACTTCTTGGATCCAGCAATTTTTGAGATATGTATTACTTAATAATTAGCTATAGCTGTATGATATAAGATAGTTTGCATGGTGTGTTTAGGTTTTAAGATTGGGTGTAACTGTGTGAAAAAACAGTTCTACATGTAGTCCCTCCTGTAACTTGTATATTCCTGCAGAGGAATAGTTAAAAAGCCTTAATGTAAACATAGTTAAGCTCTTAAGTTCTTCTTCTCTTTTTTCCATAACCACCTAGTAACTTTAATTCATGACGAAGAGGACCAAGAAACAAACTACCAGAAAACCCCATAAAACTAGATGCAGTCAAGTGATTTATTTAAGGATAGAGGTAGGAGCCTCTGAAAGCTCTAAAAAGGCTCAACTGGGAACTGTGTCTGTGGAGTTCAGGCATCATGACAGTTCACTAATGGCTAAGTAATCTTTAATCTGAATTTTGTTCCTTAAGAGAATACATTACCTTTAGATTGGAGAATGTGATGTAGAATCTATTTTTTCATGCTTTTTACTTGAATGGGAACCAGTGTGTTCCCTATAGAAGAGCACTGAGTAATCATGTGTCAAATAGGACCACCCAACATCTGTCTACATTCACTTAGAAGTCAGTTTTATATTCCTGTGCTGGAGGACTTGCAGGAAATTTATACCAAATACATGGGTGGGGTGGGATAGAATCCTTCCTCTTTGCTTAATCACATTCAGGGAAGAGCAATGATCCATTTTGTCTGGTTCTCTCCATTACTCTTTCTAAAATTAACTCGCATCTGACATTATAACATATGTTAAATATTATGTAAGTGGTCTGTTC
>JAOXXN010000065.1:12142116-12154548 GCA_026770055.1 Myrmophylax atrothorax | reverse complement strand
AGTATAGGCTTTTTTTACAGGGCCTTCTGAATTTCACTAAGAATCTCAGTTCTGTGCCCTTGGTCTCCTTGTCTAAAATCCTGACCCTAACTGAAAGACACTCCTTAAATACAAAATAGGCACTCACAAATGCCTGAAAAAAATAAACACAAGTATACAGGGTATGACTTACTTCACAGTGTCTTCCAAAGTTCAACCGCAGTTCCAACTGGGAGACAGGTTCCAGAAGGCTAAATCTCATCATTAATCTTGGCATTTCCCAACAAAATTAATTCTGTCCAGAATTCCTGTAGCCACTCTTAAGCTTTTGCCTGAAATCAGGAACAGACTGTGCTTTGTACCTGAGTTTGCTTCACTATAGTGTAGGCTGCAGCCCAGCCCCAAGGGGGAAAAGACAATGTTCACATCTATTGACAACTGCACTCTGTTCTCTGAAGCAGAACTGCCAATCTACATGAGTGACTTCCGTTCTACAGCCTCTCCCTCCTTAAACCTAGCTTCCCCTAAAGGCTGCAAACACCATGATGCCTGCAAATTAAAAAAATGAGGTTTTGCATCAATTGATAACCATTCACACTTTATGGTTCTGGATGCTGATGAAGTCATCAGCAATACATGCACAATGGCTACAGATTTGCTGAGTTGCAATACCATGCTTGACTAAAAAATCTACAGGTTACAGCATCTGAAAAATGAAGGAGAAAAGTTATGTTGATGCAACAACCTCACTTTGATTTAAAAACAAAAATTCTGTTCTCAGAACTTGGCCTAAGTTTCTTCAAAGAATAGCAGTCCAAGTTACACAAAACATTAAAAAAAAATATCCAAATTCTTGCTATCTGCACATAGGCATGTTCAGGCATTGCCAAAGTGAGCAATGAGCCCATGTTCTGCAGCTCCAAACTTTCTTAACCATAATCCTTAGTCTCAGTAGCGGTACTTAAATATTTATTAGGTGAATCGCTCATCTTAATTAGACATTCAAACCCACTCTAATCACCTTCAGTGTAACTTGCCAGGTCCTTTTAAAACACAATCCCAAATCCTATCCTCAGCTACAAAGACATGAGAGAGGGCTACCTTAGACACTCATATTTGTGAGATTTTGAGTCCTAAAAGACCAGAAGCTCCATTAGAAAGGAAAATACTTTCTTTTTTTTCTTTGGGCATGTTCATCCTGACCTCTTAATTTCTCTCAAAGATAACCTATTTTGCCCTATTACCAGATTGTTTCAAGGTTGCTTTACAATTTAATTTGCATTAGAGAACTGTAAATGTACTTTATATTTATTAGAGAACTCAGGGGGTTTAAGTCATTTTGCCAAAGGACTATGAATTTTCCCAGAAGAAAACTCATAATCACTTTTTACAGTTGATTCTGAAACTGTTTCAGTTTATTGGCATGTCTGACATAGTTCTTATATCATGTAAATCTGTCCAACCCTTTCCCAGCATGCAGTTGCTATAGCCAAGTATAAAGAGGATCAAAGCAGACTATCAGAATGAGCTGTGTGTTCTGACACCAAAATTCAACATATTATGATACTACTTGAATACCCCCAAGCAGACAATCTAATAAGGCAAGCCTGGCAGAAATATATAACAAAAACAACCCCACAGTGACAATGACATCCTTAGGTTAAAAAAGGCTGGTCAGACAAAGGATGACAAAACTGTTTTTTAACAGTTACAACTTACAGATGGAATGTGTAAACACACATAAAGGCTTATTCAGTCAAGTTCATGTAATAAGTTAGTGGCGAAACCTAAAAGTAAATCTGTGTTTCTTCAGTCTACATTTATAACAGATAACTAATATAGTCTGATCCAGACAATTTAACCTAAAATATCTAATGCCCTTTTGTGTTCAAAGTCGTGGTGGGTGTCTGTGGATTGACTGAGGCAATATCTATAATGGGAACTTGGAATTATGAGTGCCAAATTCTCCTGTTATTTTGCTTTATTGGGAGTCAGTTCTCCTAGCATTGAGCAGTGAGAGTTAAGAAAAGACCCCTCAGCTCATACTAAACTTTGCCTCACCGTAAAGGAGGGGAGGAGGTAAACTATAATTCCATTTCAAAGGGGACATTGTAGCTGTTAGCTGTAACTTCATAACCAAAACTGAGTGGACACAGGACGACACTCCTCCCTTATGCCTGTGGGAAGCAATGGTTAACAGCATCCTGTTTCCCAGGGGAGATGGAATTTGCCACTTCAGCAATGAAAAAGAGGAGGTGTGTGTACTTGGCTTTGAATTCAGCCGAGAAGTGGCACCTAATGGCTCAGAGGCAATTAAGAGCATCTCTCAAACGTGACTCTTGGCTGCAACTCAGCAGCTGCTCAAGGAGTAGAACAGAGCTGAATAAAGTGGACAAACTTACCACTCACCATGGGAGCTATGCAGGTAAAAGCTATAACGAGAGTTTAGGTAATCTGAACACATGGTAAGTTAGACTACAAACTCCAGCTGTCTGTTGGGTTTAGCAGTGGACATAAAGTTTAAATCTCAGATCGTACCCTAACCAAAACACCTGTTTCCTGTAGCAGCAACACTTTGTTTTGTATTACTCTGACAACCAGTTCTCAAGAGAACTCAACATGCTAACTTCATTATAAAAATCGATAAATCAAAAGCATTTATCACCTTAAAGGACCTATGATTGGTAAGAAAGTTTTAGACTATCTTGTTGTTATTGTGACAGACAAGGCATTACTAAAATCACAAGGAGAAAACAGATTATCAGGCATTCAGTAATTACATAGCAACTTCAAGGCCATTTAGTTACTGTGGGATAAGCAATAGAATCTTTAATAATTTAACCAATTACCATTCATTATAATAGCCAGCTTGGCACTTGATGATTCACAGGGGTCTTACCTGCCTCTTCATATACCCAACATTTAGTGTTGCCATAGAAGTGTTGTTCACACCTCTCCAGTTATTCTGATAGTCTTTAGTATAAACTCCTATTTCCTGAACTATCAAGGAAAGGTTTACAAAAGAAGTACAAATTATATAATGCCCTGCTGAAGGCCATTTTAATGGCACCTTTTAGTTCTGACAGGTGTGCTATTGCCTCATCCATGGGTTCAAAATTTGTTTTTAATGTGCTATACTTATTTGACTGATATATCTAAGACATAAATGAGAAGGTATAGTTACACTGGCCACAAGCCTGAGATCTACTGTGCTTATACAATGGTGCATTAAAATGACTGAAGAAAGCATTCAGCATGTTTTTCATTGGCTAACCTAAGCAAAATGATAGATTGCTTTTTTAAAAATGGCTATAGTCATTAAAGTCACATCTGGTGGATAAATATAATATTGCTGTTCTCCTATAGAAAATAGTAGTTAAATAAAATTCAGAAATCATTGAATGCATCTATTTAACCTAACACAATACAGCAGTGTGTTGTTTTGAGGTTTCTGGTGTTTAGGTTTTGGTTTGGGCTTTGATTTTTTGGGAATTCAAGCACAGAAAAAGACACAAAGTCTAAAACATATAATTTGTAATGAGATCCATTTAGTCTTTCCATTGTCTTTGATAGGCTTAGTATGACATTTTCACTCAGGAAGAGAATCTTGAGAGATAGAAGTTATTTAAGTCCTCCAACCATTTATTCCTGAAGGGAAAGCCTACCTGTCATTTACAATTGTATTCACATTCTAAACTCCAGTTTTCAGCATCATCCCTTCTGTTGTACTCATTTCAAAAAGCTTGAAATACTGAACAATGTTATTTCAGGAAAATTTATGTCTGGGCATTGACTTAGCTACTCTGGGTCACTTGTAGTTCAAGGTCTGTTACAAACCCAAAACTCAGGACAAATCTATGAAAAGATTGTACAGAGGCTGAGTCAACCTGGTCCTAACTTTGACAAAGAAATTGATTCAGGGCTTTGGTTCAAGTCATGTGAAGTGTTTGATTACAAAGGAATTCATTATTTCATTTCATTTTAACATTTTAGCTAAAGTTTAAAGAAAATTGGGGCTGGGAACCTACAGATAATGAAACTAAAATAAGCAGCCAATAAATAAAATCAGTGACATGACACACTACAGAGTATAGTTTACTATAACCTCTGTCTACTCTCAAAAATAACTTTTAAGGTTACTCTTTGGACTATGGAGTTTCAAGAACCAGAAGAGAACAGTTATGTGATCATGGTAAGATAAAGCAGGACAACAGATGAATTCAGTTCATGTAATGCCCCTGGTTTATGTGCATTGCACAGTATCCTACCTACAAAATTCAGAGCAGCAACTAGTATCAAAACACACTGCTGCTACTACCTAAAGAGCTAAACCTGGGGGCGGGCCGGGGAGAACCACAACAAAACCAAAACAAAACACAAAACACCAAAAAAAAAACCACAAAAAAACCCCCACAGCTAAAAAAAACCAAAACAGTTTAAAAAGGGAGTAGGGAATATGAAGCGAGAGATGGGAAATAAAACCTTTAAAATATAGACGGCAGTATTTCTCTCTCCCACAAACTTATTTTGGCTTAAGAGATGCTAGCAGGTGGCAGATATGTGACTGTGTGGTTGTCAGTCAGACCAGAACCTTTCCTAGAGTTCCTTAAATGAAACGTCTCTCAGAGGAGCCATGCAAAGTAATTATGGTAGGTACTTAAGCAAATGGACTGTTAATAACCAGATAGAGGTGATAAGCCTCCCAGGCCAGATGGAGACCTGCTAGTGAAAAAGAGGAAGGAACTGAAGAGTGGAATCTGTTTTAGTAGGGAAAAGGATTCTGTAAAATATTGTCTGATATCTTCTGTACAAAAAAATAATAGGCAAAAACACAACCAAAAAACCGTCCACACCTGTCATCACCAAGTGATCTCGTTGTCAAAATCTGCTACCTATCTTCAATCTCCTGCTTCTAAACTGCTGGTTGAAATAATTCATCACTCTTTTTCTGTTGTTGTTGTCCTAGAAGAATTGTTAGGATTAATTTATTTTTTTAAGTTGATGATTGGCATAATTTTCAAAATTTTCTCTGTTTTCCACAGTATATCCCTAATCTCTAACAAACTCTACTTACTCTCAAAGGATATTTATCCAATGCACACTTGTGGTGATCTCTCTGATGGGCCATAAATTTTCAGAAGAGACTTTGAAATACTAAATGTGGAAATACTGGGAAACTTAGTAGTCCTTAATAGCAATGGAGAAAATAAATGAAACATTCAATGACATCCAGCTTCACATTATGAAAAAACAGATATCAAAAATATATTACTACACTGTCTTTAGGAAACTTTATTGAACTACAGAAGGGACACCAGAACATCCAGGATAGGGCTACTGGATAGGAATCAAAGTAAATATCACAGTATTATTTCCTACTTGTGTAAGTTAATCTAGACAATTTAAATAAGAGTTCTGTAGCTCAGTTTCTATTAAGTCAGACTGGGAGATTCTGGTCACCAAAAAAATCCCCTCTCCAACTTCAAACTACAGGATTCTACAGAGACATTTTCCATTCATTAAGTAGCCTAAAGACAAGTTACAGATCTTATTAATTCTCTTATACAAATCAAGTTTTTCTGTGCTTGCTCCACAATAGCCAGCTACAGTTCACATCACATTCTTCATTCCATACGCAGTCTGGCAGCTCTGCAGACAACCTGACAAAATATATTTGAGCAACACAAAATGCTTTACCAAACCCCATTCAAGAAGTGTCAATACAAGAAGAGGCCCACTGTGCGGCCTTTCAGTCAGTTTATATAAGTACTTAGTTTCTGCCCTTCATCCATTTCCTCATTATTTCTTCATATGTCTCTCACTATGCATTCTGTATCCTTAGAATAAAACAAATCAGATTTTTTTTTATTTTTATTTTTAAGGCTCTGGGTTTAATTCTGCAAGATAATTGGGGGAGAGGAGGATGGATCCATGTTTGGTTTTAATTCCCTGCTTCTTCTCACCAAGACATACATGTGATTGAAAGAGTGAATACAAAGAAGCGGTTCTCATTACTGTTGCTAAATTTGATCACATCTGATACACTTTCTAAGTGGTTTCAGAACAGTAACTTTTATGCAAATACCCAACAGAAAGTCTTTGAAACTTGTTACCTTATTTGGCATTTCCAGTTTTGCTGTTGATTATAAATTAATAAATTGAAACTTGGACATTGCAACATGTAGCCTCATTCAGGATTACTCCTCCTTTACCTTCAGTTTCTGAAAACAGAGATAAAATTAAAATTAGATAATATTATTAGAGTTGAAAAGTCAAACACTCAAAGATAAAAATATTAAGTACTAAAATATCTGGTGTATTTAAAAGGAAAGAGGAACAGAACTTTTATTGTAAGTGTTGCCTTGTTCTTGAACATGGTTAAATGATTTTAATGGATATTCTGAAAAATATTCAGCATGATGCAGGCAACCAGCATACTATGCTGAAACTCAAACCAAGCAGCTAATAATTTTTCAAAATTTAAATTTCCCAAAATATTGTATCATAACAAAGCATCAGGCAACTTTTATAACAGACAAAAGTATTATGCAATACATATAGATGTTCTTTGACAGAGAAAAGAAAATAGTAAAGGAGACAACAAATACAAAACCTGATGCTTATTATCACTGGAATTTTAAAATATTTGCCAGGATTATATGGGATATGATGAAATTAATAGTTTGCTTCATACACAACTCTAACACTTTTCAGTCCCACTGTCATACTAAAATGCTTGAAGTAATTAATACAGTTACAGTTTTCCTTAGACTGGAGAGGGGAAGGCAGGAGAGGATGGACAGAACACGTGGGAAGAAGGGATGAAGTTGTTACAGAGGTCAGCTGTTACATGAGAGCAAAACCAAATTCTGAAAACCTATACGCATCAGCACAGCCCTAATAATATTTTATAGAATCATAGAATGGTTTGGGTTGGAAGGGACCTTAAAGACCATCTAGTTCCAAACCCCCTGCCATGGGCACTAGACCAGGTTTCTCAGAGTCCCATCCAATCTGGCCATGAACACTTCCAGGGATGGGGCATCCACAGCTTCTCTGGACAACCTGTTCCAGTGCCTCAGCACCCTCACAAAAAAAGAATTTCTTCCTAATATCTAATCTAAAGCTGCTCTCTTTCAATTTAAAGCCATTATACCTTCAAATACTACATGAACTTGTCAGAAGTCCATCTCCAGCTCTCATGTAGCCCCCCTCTAGGTGCTGGAAGGCTTCTATCAAGTCATGCCAGAGCCCTTTCCAGGACTGAATAAACCCATCTCTCTCAGGATATCTTTATAGGAGAGATGCTCCAGCCCTCTGATCATCTTCATTGCTCTCCTCTGGACTCCCTTCAACAGGTCCACATCATTATTATGTTGGGAGTGCCAGAGCTAATTACAGTACTCCAGGTGGGATCTCACCAGAGCATACTAGAGGGGCTGAATCACCTCCTTTGTCCTGCTGGTCACAGTTCTTTTGATACCGCCCAGTACACAGTTGGCTTTCTAGGCTGCAAGCTCACGTGGCCAGGTTCTTCTCCTCAAGGCTGGTCTCAATCCATTCTGTGCCCAGCCTTTACTTGTGCCCACCCCACATGCAGTACCTTACACTTGGCCTTGCTGAAATCTGAGGTTTGCACAGACCCACCTCTCAAGCCTGTCAGGGTCCCTCAGGGTGATATGCCTTCCCTCCAGTGTGTCAAGTGCACCACACCACTTGGTGTCATCAGCAAACCTGCTGAGGGTGCTCTCGTTCCCACTGCACATGTCCCTGAGTAAGATGTTAAACAGCATCAGTCCCAAAACTGACCCCTAAAGAATGCTGCTCATCACTGGTCTCCACTTGGACACTGAACTGTCAACCATAACTCTTTTGAGTGTGAACATCCAGCCAATTATTTATCCACCAATTTGTCCATCTGTCAAATATATCTTCTTCCACCTCTCAGATGCTTCTTTTTTACTTTCCAGCCTGGTCAGGAGTTCACTGTTCAAATAAGATGATCTTCTGCCACTCCTGCTCATTTTCTTGTCCACTGGAATAGGTTGCTGTTATGCTTTCAGGAGATTGCCTTCAATAATTTACCAATTTCTCTGCCCTGAAGGGCAGCCTCCCATAGTATCCCATATTGCAGTTCCTTAAATAAGCTGAAGCACTGTGAAAATCAAGGGGTTTATTCTGCTGCTTACTTGCACCAGTTCCCTCCAGATCTTAAATTCTACCATTTCCTGGTCATTGCAGCAAAGGCTGCTGTTGACTGTCATCTCAACTAGTTTGTCTTTATTCATGAGTAGCAGACCTAGCAGTGCAACTCACCTAGTCAGCCTTCCCAGAAGATGTATGAAAAAAAATCTTGTACATTATTCAGTACTTTTGACTTTCTGTCTTCCTTTGAAAAGCATTAAGAAAAAAAGCTTCTCATTTTTAAAGATTTTATCAAAAACAGACAGTGCTTGTTTTATGTATCGTACTTTTTTTTCCTTTAACATTTTCAGCAACATAAACCTCTGGGTTTCCAGGGAAATATTTCATTAAGAAAGCTTATTCTTTGTTTTTATTTACATGTCGAATTTCTAGTGTATTATTTTACTTTTCCCTCTGAGGTTAGTACAAAATCAGTATCTTCAGTGAGGCTGATGAGGAGCATAATAATACGTATGCTTGTCTCTCACTTCCCTCAGGATCTTGATCTAAATGAAATTACAGCTAGAAATTATTTGAGGAAACCGATAGGATTTGAGTTGTGAAAAAACTCTCATGCTATTTATCACATTCCAAAGTAGAAATGAGTAAGGAATGCCATATCCATATATATATATACACATACAGAATGGTCATTGAGTTTTTTTAATGAATTTGTTTGAGCCAAACTTGACTTGTTACATGTCATTCATTCATTATTGACCATTAAGAAGACTCAGGCATAAGCAGGCACCCACAAAAAAAACCAGATCAGAGTGAAGTCATCTGAATAGCAGTGCTCCAATTCCAAAGATGTTCATTCACATGAAATTCTCATTTAAGCACTGATCTTATGAATAAAGTACCTTAGTTTAGACTATACAAGTTTCAACAGATGATATGGAATGCTTAAAATTCATGTTCGTTACTTTTCCAGGTAATCATCATTGTCAACACTTTTTTAATGGAAGGCTTTTAGCCAGATTTTTGAGTTAGACTAAAGATATTAGGAATTTAAAAATTTTAACTCTGATTCTAATCATAGTTTTTGTCTTTCTTATCTTGCCTTTTCTAGTATATTCTAATACTTATACAGAGAAAATGTTCAAGAAATAGAAGTTATTTATCTCAGATTTTAAATCTCCAAACAATAGGCCATAGAAAAATGAGAACTTGACAAAAGTTTCAATAAATATTTTTGATTAAGGTATACACTCAAAAACTTTGTGACCTTTCTGCCCTCTTTAAACCCTTGAGACTTTCCTTTGAAAAGAGAAGAGGCAAACAGACAAAAGTTTCCAGGAAATCATAATTTTACAAGCTATTTCTTCAGCTTTTGAAATGAACTATGACTATTTCTATCCATTCTCTGTTTTGTGATGTAAAACCAAGTAGCTGCCTGTGGGAAAACTTACAGTCAGATGTTCTAGAATTGTTCTTCCAGAGTATTGTAGATCACTTTGTAAAGTAAAAGCCTGAAAATGCTTGATAATTTCAAAGGCTCAGCACTGGCCTGCTAATATGCCAGGAAGAATAAGCAATTACGATTTTCATCTAAGCAACATATGCTGTTTGCTGTCCTGTTCTGAACAGCTGTAGGTTAGATGCTGTTAAGATTAGGCCCCTTCTCTCCTCCATATTTCAAAATTCAAATTAAACTAAAATAACAGCACCTGCTGAACAAAAACACTATTTCAAAATGTGTACTTGCACACAATTACTATGAAGAGGCTGGCCACCATTGTTACCAGTCTATTCTTTCTGAATGGAAATGGCAGAGAAGTTTTAGATGCAGCTGCAGCTCTTCAATTGTATAACTAGTGCTGGCCTCAAGCCAACCCTCAAGAACTCAAGTGGCACCAAAAGATACTATATTGATTTGCAATCGAACATAATAGGCCATCAGCTTAATTATTACTGAAGTGACAAGGTTCTGGATATTTCATATTTATATTTCTGAGGCCTGTGAAAGATGAATGTAAATCTTTTAAATGCCTACATTTGCATATCTTCAGAAGGGTTGAGTGCTCTTACTGTATTCATAGCCTGTGAAAGACCTAAAGGACTGGCTATTCAACTCAGGTTGCTAGATCACACAGTCACTTACTTGCATAAGGAAGCAGGGCTATAAAACTAAACACATTCCTACAGGAAAATATCCCGAGATCACTTGTAGACACTAAAAAAATGTATGTTGATCACTAATATCATCCTTGTGGACATTTGCCTTCCCCTGCTACTTTTGGGAAAAGATTGCTGAGTACAAGAGACTGAATTGACATCATGTAGCACTGTGAGCATCTCCCAAAATACCTATTGCACTGAGTTACCTCTCCCCACTGACTCTCATCACAGCTTTATGGTAGAAGGTCTGCAAACAGGACTCAGCATTTTGAAGAACTGTTTGTTAGGGGAGTGCAAGAACATTTACTGGCTAGAAAGTGAGATCAAGACACAGGATTTCAGTGCAGCCACTGGTCAGCTCTGTCACATTAGGTTATCAACTAGACATCTCCTAATCATATGCTTCTCTGTTTCTTAGCACTACACAATTTTTTGCACTCAGATCGTATAACCCTTATTTAGAATCAGAAAAAACTAACTTTTTTTTAATTATATGAATAACTATTTCTATTTTAATGACCCCAAAGCCATTTCTGTGCTCACCGTGGACCTCTCATCTTCCATGCAGATTCCTCCAAAGCTAGGTCACACTTTTTACTGAGCTCATATATCCACCAAGAACTATTTTCTCTTATATCCCTAGGCTCTGAATTGCAGTTCTCCTCAAAAGTATTGTCTTTTGCTTACCACTGGCATTTGCTGTAAATTCCTTATTGCATATTGTATGTGGATAGCTGAAAAAAAAAATTGTTTCTTCCACTCCCAGGGAAATAAACAAGACATAAGTGAAAACATAGTTACAAATATGACAGCACTCATTTTTGGATTTGCACAGTGAAAGAAAAGATTTGTTGCCTTATTTATACTTTATCTCCAGTTAGTAACATTATTCCCAAAGAATTCAGGCTTATATGTTCAAGTATCATCGCCCTCTACTGGAGGAAATATGTCTGAACTCCTTACGATAAGAATCTTCTTTTCTAGTGCTATCCATTTGATGACTTTTAATCAATACTGAAGGAGGTGGCCAACAAATGGCTGGCAAACAGGTTGTCTCTGTATGCATACTGAACCTATAAGACAATAACTTTATTACACTTCTTCATATTAGAGAAGTCAGTACTTTATAGTTTGAACTTCTATTAAAAAAAAAAAAAGAAGAAGAAAAAACCCCCAACAACTTTGGAAATATGTTTGCCAAACAGAAATGGAACAAGTTTGCAGGAAAATGCCTTTCTTCATTATCTGCTGTTGGGCTCAAACACAACAACCTCCCTCCTCCTCGCTAAATAAAAATCCCAACAACACCCAGCTCAGCTTGCCAAAGCCCCAAACTCTAATCTGTAAAGTCAAAGGTTTCCAAAACAGCTAATGACCGCGTGTGCTTTGCTCTTTGGGAACTCATTTAAGATACTTCAAGAATGTTCTGAGAAGCATAGCAGTTTGCACATTTCCACTTGCCTTTTTATGTAAACACAAACAAGCAAAAGAAAAAAAGGGGAAAACTGAAAATACCAGAGAGGAATTCAGCTTTGCCATGAGCAGGTGTTAACTAACTCAAAATTCCTGATTCAATGTCTATGATAGATTTGGGAAAACAGTACAAATTTTAGTCATACTGCTGTAGTGTAGAGTTGTCTTCCCTTTATTTTTACCTTCCCTTTTTAGTGCACATTGATGATGTTTGATTGCTTTGTCTTAACAGTATTACAGAAAAGACAGCTCACAATGCACTTGTAATCACTGTTCTTTATGAAAAGGATTTAAAACAAAGGAAGATGAATACTAAAATATGAGGTAAGCAAACAAGATTATATGAACAAATTAGTCTTCACGTGTCTTCACGTAAAAATGCTTAAATACAAACAAAGCATTCTTTTGAATAAGTGCTGAGGAAAAGTGACCCTGATACAGGATTAGTTTGAAAATTTCAATAGCTTTCCCTTGTCTAGCCCACAGAGTTACAATCTAATAACTGCTATATAGTTCGTGAAGGGAATGTCTGTTCTCCATCTCCTGGAAATACTACTGTGTTTCCGTCTCAAAGACCATAGACATATTGTGAGTTCACGAGGGAATTCAATGAGATCAGAAACCAATTATCCGGGTCTGGATTGGGGTGTATTGCTAGAAAAGTTGGGGATGGGG
>JAOXXN010000065.1:12124385-12138232 GCA_026770055.1 Myrmophylax atrothorax | reverse complement strand
GTAGGATTTTGGAAGACATTGAAAGCCAAATATTGAAAAATACAAAAATGGTTAACAAAGTATTTAAATATTTTATTATAAAATAAATAAATGAATGGACCGTTTCAAAGATATAGTACTATCCACTATCTCCTCAGGGAGACCAGAACCTCAGGACCAAAAGGGGTCCTGAAACAATCTCTTTATATCACTGAGCAGGTACTAGAGGAGTGATTTCACTAAGTCTCTATGATTTACTTGAGACAAGGGCTCTAGAGTGAACACAAAAGCTTCACAAACTGACCCTAAAATAGCCTAGCAGATTATTTTAAATAGCCTCAAATTATTTTAAAGCAAATTCTGTATCAAACTGAGCTATACTATGAAACAGAGAAGAATGAGTATCTTCCTGGACCTCTAGATTTTATATTACAAAAGTTTTTCACCTACTGCTCTTTTATTATTGTTGAAAACAAATTTGTTGGGAGGAGAAAACATTTTAAATTCAAAAATAAAAAGATCATTAATTTACACCATATATGCTGTGGAGTTATTTATGAATTTAATTGATACTTCTTTAAACTAAAATTATATAACTATTATTAATCCCACTCTATTTCTTCTGTGGCAGTTGTCTGAAGGTTTACAGAATAATCAGGTAAATTCCTCTTTTCTGCACAAGCACGTGCTACAGGCAAGAAACAGATTTGACTCAATCCTATTCATTCTAACAGAAGACTCCACAGTCTTCCTTTTCATATTGCCCAGGATCTATTTTCTTGACAGGTTTCCACAAAATATGGTATGTGGCTTCCCATGGCTGATCCTCCAAAGTTACTTCAAGAAATGCAAATTATTTAATTTTCAGCAGTATTAACTTTCCCGGATTTTTGAAAAGATAACATGAATAAACTTTTTGCTGTGTTTTCTCCTGCTCTACAGAGTTGGACTACATAGTCTAACCATATGGGAAGTAGGCTGGGAAGGACACAGAGGCATCCAGCATCCTCACACACACACAGTATTAGTCCAAAATATAGGCATGGACTGCTTTTCTAGCCCTACAACTGACTTCCTGTTTTTCCTGCTCTTTTTCTAAGTTGTTTGAGGCACATGTCCATAAGGAACTTAGCACAGCAGAAACCTAGTCACGACTGAGATTTAAGTGCAGTTGGAATGTTAATAATAAAAAGAAGACACCACAGAGGTAAAATCATTTGGCAGCCAAGCCAGCCAAGCCTAGGATTCACCAGTAAAGGGATATCCTCTGCCTATAGAGGCAGACAGGCTAAGAGACTCTTCTCAGAATCAAATAGCAAATTCCTTGAAGTTTTTTCTTTCCCATGAGTACAGGAAATAAAGGAGGGGTACATTTGCAAAGCAAGTAAATCTTCAAAGAGAAACTTATGTTACCATCCATTATTAGAATTAACTGCTGTTTAATTGACTTAATGAAGTATGCAAAATTAGTCACCATGAATTTTCTTTCCTTCAGTACCCTAAATTTATTGATCTTAGATTCATTCCCAAATATTGATGACCAAAATAGGAGCTCAAACTAAATCATTGATTAAGAAATATGTACTTAAAAGAATAGTAAGCATTGCATATACTGGAGCCTCTGAAAGCAGAATAGCTGTAGCTTATATTTTACTCTGAGAAGAAAAATTGATTTTGCCCTTGAAGTCATAATTTATCTTCAGTCCTGACAGAATGACACAATGGTTGAGGTTGGAAGGGACATCTGGAGGTTATTTTATCCAGCTGCCTTCCTCAAGCAGCCTCCCCTAGAGTGGACTGGCCAGGACCATATCCAGACCTATCTCCAAGGATGAAGGAGAGCCTCCACAAAGTTTGTGGGAAAGCTAGATCAGTGTTCAGTGACAGTCACTATAGAAAAAGAGTTTCCTGATCTTCAGATGAAAACCTCTCATGTTTTAGTCTGTGCCCATTACCTCTTGTCCACTGGACACCACTGAAAAGAGCCCGGCTATACCTCCTTTATATTCTCAAGTATTTATATACATTGATAAATATATAAACCTTCTCAACATATATATAAACATGCAAGCCTTCTCTTCTCTAGGCAGAACAATTCCAGCTCTCTCAGCCTTTGCTTGGATGAGAGATGTTCCAATCCCTTTATTATCTTATTGGGCCTTGGTCATTAAAAAACAGATCCTTCTCTCTTTTGTACTGGAAAGCTCACAACAGAACACTATTTCAGGTGCAGTCTCACCAGTGCTGAGAAGAGGGGAAGAGTTGTGTCTCTTAACCAGCTGGCAGTACCCTCCTAATGTAGCCCAGGATACCATTTACCATAAGGGCACATTGCTGACCCAAAATGGGACCAGTGTAGATTAGTTTGCTCACTGCCTGAGCTTATGGTGCCATACATGGTCATTTGTTGTAACCTATTTCCCTTGCTGAGTGTAAAGTCTACCACAGGCTTGATTTACCTACACTTCCTCTCCCTTTATTTTTTAATTTAAATGTTTGTATACAATAAAGTATTATCTCTTCATGTATCAAAACAGAAAATGTAACCACATTCTTAGACCCCACATTAGGGATGAGAGGAGTCATAAACCTATAAAAGTATTACTCTACATACAGTGCAAATGAATACCTTGGATAAGCTTCCCTGTGATGAGCTATCTCATATAATAACTGTCATCATTGCACTGTGGAAGCAAAAATTAGTAGGATTAATCCTTTCACAAATTCTGTTGCACAGGTTTAAATTACTAAGTCATAAAGAACTAAAAATTATAGAACATAATACATTAGTCACAATCTTATCAATGAAAAAAAAGTAGAAAATTGACTACTTTTCCTGATTGTTCATGTAGAATATGTTTGTTCTGTCCTAAAACTCTGGAGCTTCTGAAACTGGCATCAACTTTCATCAAATAGCCTAAAAGAACAAATATTATACATCCCCACACAGGCCAAACATGCATCTTTGGCATATTGCCCCTTAGGATCAAAGATGATGAAGCCGAGTCTCATCCTATATGCTGGACACCACTGATGAAAAGTGATGAAATTAATTGGCATTATAATATATATATATATAATATATGAGGAACTCATTGGACGCTACCTTTCCTGTTCTTTCATTTTGCATAAACCAGTATCTTCTCAGTGAATGTCAGAATATATGAAATAAGAATGGAATTTCTTTAACTGCCACTCCAGCATAAAGTGTAATTTGGCAATAGGAACTAATTTGCCACACTTCTTCTCTTTCCTGAGGGAGAAAGGGATAATAGCTTTTCTTTAACTGCCCTTTCAAGTATTGTACTGAAGACTGAAATTACCACTGTCTTTAAAGTATGTACTTAATGTCCTGAGAAATGTGTCTACATAGAGATGATAATAGAGAATTATATGCATATACCTACACACACACTTATTCTATATGTGGTTCACAACATTATTAAATTTCATATAAAGCAGGTATCTGAGTTATGACCATTGAACAATGACACATGAGATCTTCCCTACTCCTACTTCAGACAGATAAGTATATCTGAGGAGGATGTCTGAAGGACTTCTTGCACAGGAGAATTTCCACTTTTAAACATGCATTTCCTGCAAAAGGCCAAACATATACAATGATAACAGTTTATTTTTCATCAAATCTGCCTATACTGGGAGTCTTCTTTTGATAATACTATTCTGAATCTAAGACACATAGGGAAGGTACTAGAGGTTTTTTGATATACTGAACATTCCTGTCCATCCAAATCCATTAGCCGAATTTTTCAAACCACTTCAAAATAAAGTCCTGTCTGCAGCGGCATTTTATTTTGAATCACAGCTTCATGAAAATATGCTGATTAAATGGGTTGTAAATTCACAGGTTTCTCAATATTCTCAGACATTTTCCTCAGTATATCATAGAAGGACTCTGCTTTCAGATGTCTTGATGTTAATGGGAGACCAAATTGCACTGGGCCTGATGGGGTGAAGTAGCACGTACTGAGGTGGCCCATGTATGCAGCAGCTAGGTTTCTTTCCCTCTTAATATATCCTATGTCACAGGAGAATGGGATTACCCACCACATGACAAAATGTACTACTAACCGAAGAAAAAGTTTTATACAACAGACAATCTTGACTGAAGGCAACAAAATCAAAACAGAGATACCAGTTCTGCAAGCAGAATATTCATAAATGGCAAGTACTGTTGGAACAAAGAATATTGGTAAAGGTGGTTAGACAAGCTTTAAACAGGCAACCTCAAGTATTGTATAAACATGCCACCAGAAGAATGGAACCATTTTGTGTAGTGTAATGGCAGTCTGTCTGGCTCTGGATCATATGGAGTGTTTGCATCCTATTGCAGAAGTTTGTAGAAGGTTAATTTACTGCACTTCTCATATCCTCAGCTAGACTAAGACACCACTTTAATTGAGGAGGCTGTCCCCATCTCTGTCCCCTGATGTGCTGGATTTTATATTATTCTTATATTCCTCAAATGTTTTCCTCTGCTGCTGTAAGTTTTTCTTATCTGTATTTTGTTTAACAAGCTACAGAACAAATGGAAAGATACCCATGTTATGACTAAAATTGCAAGGTTGGTTTTGCAGCAAACATACAAATGCTTAACATTCAATTTACTGAACTTCTACAAACAATTTCATGCCTCATTTTCCAGCTCTAAGGTGTTACAATGGATATCTTCACAGAAAAAAAAAAAAAAAGAAGTAAAGCTCTGGTGTTAAGTATTCATTATATACACTCTCCTTCTAAATTTCTTTGACCATCACAATATTTCTTTGATGTCCCAGCATTTTTACATTTCAAAGAATAAGATAACAATGTGATTTTAAGAAGTCTGGAGGGGAATAAAAACAGAGTACACAGCTATAGTATGCAGCAAAGAAACTAAGACAATTTCATTACACTGATTCAATTGTCCTGGCTTAGTTTTAATTAATGTTGAAAGAGATTTTTTGGGTTTTGTCCTTTTAAATGGAGCAAAACAGGTCCTGGAAATCCTTGTGCTTAGCAGTTAAAAAGCAATGTTCTTTTAAATAAACAATTGCATTTTTATTATTATTTTAAATTTTAAATCACTGAACTTGTGACACTATGAAGCAATTCTCTCACTTCACTTTGGATCTTCCAGAGGCAAAACAATTAATGGAGCTCTTCGCATTCAAAGGAGCCTCCTTTTTATATGCAGCTCACAAATGGACTTTGCACAGCTGGACTGAAGACCTCAAGAAAAGAAAGTAACTGAAAATTGGAAAGATGTGGAAATAAATATTGTTTGAAGAAATACATATTTTGTTACTGTAGAAATCCACTTACATACATGCAGCTTATGTTGCATGTTGTCTGTGACTGATGTATTTCTTTAAAAATTAAGGTCTCTAAAAACTGATGTGTTAATTTTCTGTAGATATGCAACTGTTTTTGTGGCTGATTTCCATATAATCGTAGTGAAAAATATCATTTATTAAGAAAAAAATAGGTCAAAATAAGTATTTTTTCATTTGTTAGCACCTTGCTACCTGCTTGTGCTATTTTTACATGTTTCCAACTGAAATCTGCTAGTGAAGATGAAAAAGTATGAAATTTATGGAAGGTCATATAAAATACAGGTTTAGCAATTTAAGAAAAGCACCAAAACTTTGCTTTACTTACAGAGAAACCAAAATCCCAAATCATCATATGTTACTGGTGTAATGATTTTTTCTGCTCAAAATGAATTAATCCATAATTGTAAGATGCTGTAAGCACAGCAGTATATTGCTATGTGATGCCAAAAAGGTATCATCGCCTAGGCCTTGCAACAATTAGGAATTATGAGCATTTTACATACAGCTAATGTTAAAAGATATTTGACTAGACATGTGAAGGGAAGGAAAAAGTCCAAATGCGCTACATGATGTAACTTAAAAAATGTTAGCTATCTTTTGACTACAATATTCTATCATAAGACTAAATTAATCAAACAAATTTTTCAAAATTCACTGTAGTAAAGTTTGTACATTTACAGAGACATTATTATAGGAATTTCACATTTCCCACTCCAAGGGCCATGTGAGATCAAAATGTGAGTATTATTAATCTGCATGTTAAAGTTGAAACACATACAGACTTATTGTCTGACTGAGTTCAACAAGATCCAGGTACAGTATGGTATATGGCAGAGCTAAAAAGGGAATCTCCTTCTACAATTTTATTCCCCAAACCTAATCTCAATGCATTCTACTTTCTCCATATTTGAGATGTTCATAGAACTGAACTTTTGTTGTAGCAGTTGTGTGCCTGAAAACAGCAGAACACAGTCCAACATTTTAAGAATATTTTGAGCCATAGACTTGCTTCCTCAGATCTTGAGCAATCCTAGCTGAGGACATCTTGTTTTGTCTGCCAGAACTATATCATAACTATTTCTTTTGAAGCTTATTCTTTTAATACGTCTATTTCCATTCCCTTGCAATTTTCTAAAAAAAGTAATTTCTTTCAGGTTGTCTTATTTTATCTGAACAATTTTTGGTAAAGTCTCTCAAGTACAAGGAGGGGTTTTTTTACAGTATCCTGGGAGCAGAAGGGGTGGGTGGGGAGGATGAAGAACAAATATCACTCTCAAAACTGTGACTCTTTTCCGATAACCAAAACGTTCAAGAATGAGTAACTATAAACTCTAAACTTATTTAAGTAGCTTTCTGAAAAATAAAACCACAGCAGCATGAACAATAAATTTTGCAGAAGGAGTATAGTTTTAGACTCTTTCTTGTAGCTCTCCCCTGTTCAAACTCAAATGCTCATCTTCTCTTACTCATAAAAACATACAGTGCACATACTTTGGGAAAAGAATGCACAAAACCATTTTAGACTAACTCACAGACATAATAAAACTACAAGAAACAGGTACTGAACTTCTGCAGTCTTCAGTGAGAAAAGTGTATCAGTGAGAGGGAAATTCCCAGAATTCTAGTTCTAATGAACTTATTATACACAATGTTTTTATTTATCACCTAGAGGAATGTAAAATACACTTAAAATTTAGTTAAGGCTTTTAGAAGTGTTTTTAATTTTTTAAGTGTGTGAACATATAATGTCTAAAATAGCTAATAAAATATTTGTAATTTGGGAATCTTCAGTCAACAAGTCAGCATATATTAATTGTTCCTTGATTTAAACAGATTGTATGTTGGACTTTCACTTATGGACTACTTGCCATTAATGTCAGAAATCTTTTACATTTTGAGGAAGAAATACAGTAAAAGTATTAACAGTGTCGAGTTGATGTATATATACAAGTTTAAAATTACTAATTTGAGATACAATTGTTTACTTGGATAAGCTATGTTAGAAAAATGCATGAATTAGCAAAATATATTTTCTAGACTCCCCTCTATATCTAATTGGCATGTGTTTCTAGTTGTATATTCTGCAGCTATGTGGTTCTACTGAATAGATACCTGCCTTTATATTCAAAAAATTTTAACAGAGTATAACAGTTTCTGTCTTTAGCCTTCAATTCAAATAAGCACTTTAATAATAGATTAAAAGTAAAAAAGTCAGGGGATATATGCAGAAGATCAATGAAAGTTTTACCCTGACAAAACAAACTGGGGACAAAAACCCTACAGAATTACAGTTTGTAACTCAAAACAATATACCAAGAGAATGGCTTATGTCAACAATTCTATGTTTCAAATGCAAATGATCCCTCCTTAAAAATAGTTCTTTATAGCAGACTAGTGCCTATGAATGTGCACTAGTTTTTTGTCCATAACCACTACTGTTAAGGACAGGGGAACAATGTTGTACTCCTGGTTTTCTGAACTCTGATGGAAGGAAAAAATAAGAGAAATACATTATAACAAGGTTGCATCTGTTTGTGGACTGGTTTATAGCTAGTAATGAATTATATCTCATGAAAAGGACATTTTCCTCTTTTTTTTTTTTTCTGAGCATATTGATGTATTACACATAGGGTTAAAAACCCAAAGCTCCTATACTTTGTTATTGTAGGAATATTGACTCTTTTAGTTCAAGTTGAGAGCTTTTTTCTATTACTGTTACATGACTTTATATAAAGGGTTGGTGACGTGCCACAGCAATTACAAGATGTGAGAAGATGAGACAAGACCATACTCAATAACCTTAATAGGTTTCAATACAAAACAAAATCAAAAGGTTTTATAATTATTTGCCAGTATTGTGATCCCGTAATTTTACTGTCTCTGGCACTTCACTGTATCTAGCTTACAACTTATAGTTATGTTGCATTAACCATTTTTGGCTAAAAGGTTTTGTTTAACTACTACTTACAGCATATTTCAGAATTCCTTGGTGTGGCACTATGTAAACATAAAGTAACATGTAGCTGGTTACTTTGGCACCAGGTACAAGAAAAACACAAGCATATCAGGAATAACTAGGAATAAACTAATAGGACACCTCCCAGTTTCTTGGTTTGGTCATCATCTTCCCAATTAATGGTGGGCAACAGAATTTAATAACACTTGGCATTTGGAAGCACGGAATTTACGGTCCTTAAAAGCAACACCCAACTACCCTGAAAAGTATCATATAAGGAACACCGCATGCTTCATTTCCAGCTCCAGAGAAGGATTCCACCTCCAAAGCAGTGGCAAACTACACATTCAACTCTTTCTTCCATCCATCTCACTCCATACAGGTATGGATCCTGACATAGGGTTGGCCGGAGACACTGAAGGTTAGAAAATCTGGAATAAACAGAAATTCTGAAGTTCCACCCCTTTAACCTCTACTGATCTCCCAATGGCCACCTCTTAGAATTTGTGGGAGTTACAGTGGGAGTCCCTTTGTTGTTCTCTAAGCTGACATGTTTCCCAAAGAAGGACCAAAACTCTTAGATTTATACTTCAAATGCAAAAATCTCTACAGAAACAAAAAGAAAGCATTGGTGTTCTCTACTCACTGGCATATACCACTATGACTGTTTGGGGAATCTTTGCATGGATATGATGATTCTGTTTGACTGAAAATTCTATTTTGTTTGAAAGCTTTGTCCTTACCTTGAATAAAGCACCTATAAGATGCTTTGTAGAAATTACAAAAGAAGTGCTGTAAAGTAAAAAATCTACTTTATCTGCACAATTAAATTATCCATCTGCATTGCTGCAGATGCTATGGCAGAGAAAAAGAATTTCTTTGCTCCTGGGAATATTTAGAAATAAATTCTAAAGTGCTTCTGTCTAGCTGTTTCCTGTGCATCTCCATGTACAGGCATTATTTAACCAACTTTACCTACAAGAATGAAGGCTCAAAATGGGAATCTAAGGGTCGCTCAAACAATGCTTCAGCAAAATCAAGCACCAGAAAGTGCCATACCTTCATCAAAGCTGTGCATTCTCCTTGAACCTATTTGAAATCTTCTGATTCAACAAATTTGCATTTTCTGATCATCAATATAGTTCTCGTGGAAATTTTAAATACCCATACTTCATAATTAACAATGGCAATAATAATAAAGCCACATATAAGAAATGGAAAATGTAGGGATCTAAATTCTGTTCTGAGCTCACAAGTAGCTCTTTGGTTGGTGAGGTGGTTGTTCTTTGCAGTAGAAATATGGGAGAATCTTTATACTCTGAACTGGCTATAAATATCTCTGTTATCTTTTACCTGAGTAAATATAATAAATACACAAGTCCTATTGGCTACTGCCATGACCAGGAGATAGTTAGGACTTCAAGGTGACTACAAATGTGGAATTCTCTTCTTGTTACAGTAGGTGATCAATTTGACCTACAGACACCATTGGTAACAGCATTGCTTGGCAAGTAGTATTTAGCCATCATTATCTTTCTGATGCATGCAAGGCTGCATTTCCCACATATATATAAACTACTGATAGCTGATCTTCACCTGTCAGTTTATTATTTTAAGAAATGTTAAATAAATAGCACCAAGCTAAACAGTCTTATCCTGGACTCCTAACTCCTATCTCCTCCAATACATACAAGGGATGATGAGGATGTTCATAGCCTTAAAACAAGATTCTCTTTTAACATCTCTGTCAATATGTGCCTTATCATTCCATGTATTGAAACTGTTAACAAGTTTCTTCTGTATTATTTGATGTAAAACATTTCCAGAAACATAGTCCATGCATGTCTGAAGTTCTGTAAACATTACCCCAAATCAGCTTGTCAGCTATACTGTAAATAAGTGTTGATGTGATACTTGCTATATTAACAAATCTAAATGAGTGAGTTTTAATGAACACTGTAGATTCATCCTTTGGAATCCTGAACAAGAGCACTGATCTATGCTGTCAGTCCTGAAATATAGGTCAGAACTGTTGATATATTCTTAGCCTAGTTTTAACTTTTCATGCAGAACCCACTGACATTTCCTTCTCCTGTCCTGAAAGAAATGGTCTGTATGATACCAACAGATGGAAACCACAAAGACTTAAAAAAAAAAAAGTGTGCAATATATTGGAAAATTAAATGTGCTGACACAACAGAGAGAATCCCTCTCAGTGGAGTTTAGTTCATGATCTTGAAGGTGTTTTCTGTCAAATATATGCAGACCCTCGAAAATACAAGTTTATTTTCTTTTCAGGAATTTAAACCTATTCTTCCAGACACATAAAATTAATTTGAGTTAAATTTTTTACCATATTTTTATTAATTCGTTCAACCTATATTTATTCTTCCTCATTTCACTTAGGCTTTTGGTACATAAATCCATTCTAAATGTTTTCACAGCTGCTCAGAAGGTGTTGATTCTTAGTGTCAACTCATTCACTCAACTTAACATAATCATTCCCTTTTAATGAAACAGTTAACAGGAGACTGACAACTATCATTTTACTGATGGGGTCCAATAGCTGGGAAAGGTGACAGTGGTGTAATTACCAGGGCTGACATACTTTGTTCACTTTTTCCCACCTTTTTAGGCAGATGAGGCAGTACTGTGCAATGTCAACAATCAAAATGGAAATGCAGGCAGTGTGAAGACCCGGGTGAGTAATTACCAGGGGCTGCAGACCTCCAGTGTGGCAGGGCTGACAAGGTGCAGATTGTTTTTTATCCCCTAGTGTGAATCTGGCTGTCTTGTTGTTGATAGATCCAGGTGGTGGTATTAATTAATACACCAGCGGGAGCTAGTTCAACTCTTGACAATGCATTATCCTTCCTGAAGAGAAAAGAGAAGGCAGCAGTCTGTTGTTGAGAAAAAGTCATTCTTTTTGACTTCTTTCTGTTAGGGTTTAAAAATATAGTACAGCTTGAGACTATATTTAGCTTATATTAACAGATCTAGTCTATTTTATTTCTGTCTTTGAAAGTTGGATGCAGGTAGGGCTGCATTATTTAATGAAATGTCAATTCCACTTAGGTTGTTCATATAAGAAATATTCAACTGACTGTCTGTTCAAGTACTGTATGTAGACACTAGACTTATATTGTTCTGTTTAAATTTTTTGAACCTATGAACTTTACATCAGTTTTCTGCCATTTGACCTGCAAATAAATTCCAGTGGAAAACACTCCTACGGAATGACAATTAACTGAAATGCAGACTCAGATTGTGGGTGGAGTTAGCACTCTGGATGTCATCTAAATGTACAGTCACAGCTGCCAGTGACTTTACATTTTTTCAGATGTCTAGTAAATCAAACATATTTTATGGCATGAGCACATGCAATTCTCCATCTTCAGTTGGGGTACCTAAAGTTCTCTGCTACTTGGCACACTCTCACATGTGTTATCTCTCTGTCCCCTCTGCTCCAGCAGTGGCTTACTCCTAGGAACACTCAATAAACAGTTTCAGCCAATATGAATGAAGCTAGCAAAATCTTGGTTTTAAACCTATTTAAAATATTTTCATTTTTTTTTACTTCAGTGTGTTGGTAATGCTGGCAAGATGATAAGGTAATGCTGATGATGAGCCTCAGAACTACGTTTTAGGTGAAGTTAAAAAGAAAACATAGCTATGATCTTAAATTTATTAAGTTGTTTTTGAAAACAGGTCACTAGCTACTAATTGATTGGGTGCTTCTTAAAAGTTTACAGTTCAAGTAATGACTACCCATGTAAACCTATTTTGTTAATACCATACTTGTAGTATAATGTATTGCATTTTAATCACATGTAAATAATTGTTTTGCATTCAAATTTCAGCATCCAAGTCAAAAGCTTTAAAGGTATGGGGGAAAAATTGCTTGAAATGTAAAACTTCCAGAATATTACACATAGATTAGTATATGCACACCTGAAATGCATGCCTTAAAATAGTTTAGTACAAAAACTCACAAATAAAACCCCCCACAAAAGGCAAGTACCCAAGTGGTATTATCCAAAACTGATATACAAATTTATTTCTGCTATGTCACACATACAAACCCAATTTTATTGCAGTAACACCCAGTATCAAACTTCATCCCTCAAAATTTGACACTATTGAAAAAAATAATAGTGTCAAAGAAAAGCTAATCCTGTGATCTTTTCACATTTGGCTGCAGATGTTATGCCATATTCAAGGGAAATATTTGCCTGCCTTCCTTCTTACTCAGATAGTTACTGGGTTAGACACACTGCAGTCTCCTTGAATAAAATGCCCTGTTTAATTGAATGGCTGACACTCAGGATTGAACTGCTGAGACAAGCCTGCACATGCAGTAGTCAGAAGCAATATTAAAAATAGACTCTACCAAATAGCAGAAAAGCAACATACAACAACAAAAGCTGATAATCACTATTGAGAACTTCTAGTGATGGATATGAAAGCATACTGAAAAAAATGCAAATGAAATCTACGCAGGAATGCAAAGAAAGAAAAACAATTTTACACCTAAAGGCTGTAATAAGATCTCTGATTGTTGGTATCACACCTGTAGACCTCTGCACTAGTATGGCAGAAATGCAGGGCCATGACTCATTTACTGCAATAAACAGCTTGCTGACTGATGAGAAACAAAGTAATTTGTGTCTTCTTCTGTTTAAAACTCCAGTAAGATGAAAGGCAATTAGGCACCCTCTGATGTGAGATGGCAGTGCAGTCTCTTATGAGATGGTGAGTGCCCACAACTTCACGGATTTCAATGGAAAAATTTCATCTGTATTATTAATATTATCAGATATATCCCTGAAATAAACTTGTGTGGCATCTTGAAACACCTACAATACAACTACGTTTTATCACTGATTTTATTGACTATCATTTGTTTCCCAAATTTCGTGTAAAAAGATACTTAAGGAGATTAATGATGTTACATGTTAGCAAGATGTGACATATATCACCCTTTATATTACTCACTCTAGTGATAATTTGGGCCTAATTAAATTCTCACATCAGTTTTACACAGACCTGTGAACATATGTAACCTATTTTATAGCTTTGCAGACTTAGCCCTACCCCAGGGTTAATGACAGCAGGGGTAGCTGCTTTAACTTCTGGTTAAATATTCAAACTGTTTATATAACAACAACAACAAGTGTGAAAAGTTGATTAACCATTTTAAATATCAGCTTTTCACAGTGCTACTTGTACAGAATGAGCTGTGCTCATCTGTCCTCAGACATAATGTGCCCTTAGTAAGATCTTAAAGAACAGTATGATCATTAGAAAAAGTTAGTAAGTGCACCGAGCACAAGCTTTTGCACACAAAGAGTGGCAACCACTGCTCCACAGCTCAGCCACTATTCTCCTGCCCTGAGCATTCCACAACAAATGTGAAATAATTCAAGTCATACATCTTACAGTGAAAGAGGCAGAGCTACTGAATAGGTACTATAATAAGTACCAGAGGGCAAGGATATATATGTAGACATTAACTTAGGATACTAAGCGCTTATTAGTCCTCAGAAACTATCTGTCTGTCACAGCTAAAGAGGTGA
>JAOXXN010000065.1:12105911-12124285 GCA_026770055.1 Myrmophylax atrothorax | reverse complement strand
AAGAGGTGACAGAATTTAACACACTCTACAAGTTGGGAAATAACAGATTTGAGACATAGATTTCTGTGTGTTTTTCATGAGAGTATCCAGCTCTAAGACCTTATTTTCACTTTTTTTTCCTTTTAAAAAGTAAGTATATACGTACATACTTGAAAGCCTACCTTGGCAGTACTTCTGAAGCTACTGTTTCCATGAAATGCATCTCAGAAGTGGGGAACTGCATCCTTATGAAGTGTGCCAAGTTTGCCTATGTGGTTTACACCCTTCAGGGTTACTTTCAACTTTCTGGTTTACAAAGTAAAAGTCAGTATGAAAAAGATAATATTTTTAACAAGCAATGACTTCCATTTGATTTTGAATGCTTATTTGGGGATGGTAAATGTATTTGCACCAGAAGACTTATAATAAGAATTAACTAATTTTCTTCTGAAACCAAAACAATGCATTTTGCAGCTCAGTTAAACAGCTGTTTGTTTGGACAAAGCCAATTTTTTCACTTAGTAGTTCAGCTACACATTTTCCAACTCTCAATGCTGATTTCACCACACACACACTTGAATTCCAAGTTTCTCAAAGTTTGGGTTTCATCCCATTTGTCAGATTTCTCAATATCTTTAGAATCTTCACAGGCTCTTGAAACTGAGAACTTAATTTTGTCCCAGAATAATATACTTCAGATGAGAGACTGAAAACACTGCTGTGGTGGGTTAACCTAGAAAATTGGAATGTGAATTCAGAAGAGTCATCTAATTCCTAGGTTTCAGATCAAGCAAACCAGAACCACAAAGAACTAGTTTCCAATTCTGCCTATAATGGAACTATTGTTTTCTTGGAAAAGGCATATGGACATGAGTGTGAGCTGGGGAACTGTGCCTAACTGATGTCTGACAAAGATCACAGTCCTAATCATCATAATCAGAAAAATCTATCTAGAAGAAAAACAACAATGGTTTAGTTATTAAAGACAAGAATTGGCGTCTCTGAAAGAGATTTAAGAGGCCAAGACAGTACCACTTTTATTTCTGATTATGCCACTTCCCCCTTGTCCTGCTTTTTAAAAGTAATTTAGAATTTAGGCTATGGCCCTTAGAATGCGCAGAATTTAATTGCTTAGAGGTAATGTTCACATATAGGACAAGGCATCCAAAAAGACCCAATACTCCTACAATTGTTTAACTCTGGGAATGTTTTAACACAAACAAATGCATCATTCTCTGACTTTTAAACGTGGACACTGTTTTTGTTGCCTATACCATCCATGAGCATGGCTTGGAACCAGAAACTAGGCTTAATAGAGGATTACAACTGAGCAAGTGTCCTCTGAGGTTCTAAGAAACCTGGACGGGATACCTAGAGAATGCATTTACTCTTACTTTTCTTTTACAATTGTGATGTGGTTGTGCTCGTATTTTCACATAAGTAGAAGACTGGTCAGATAGAAATGGGATGCCAAAGACTGTTTCACAGAAAATACAAAAACTGCTCTAGAACAATGAAGAAAGAAAATCATTATCTCCTTTGCAGTGTGTCTGTCCCAGAAGACTTTCTGTTCTTGCTAGTACAGAGCAGAGTGACTTCTGAGAAGACTCTTCAGCTGACTGTAAGGTGTGGCACTGCCTTAAGCCGCCAAAGATGTGGATTAAAGAACCTCAGATTGCAAAGGTAATTGACCTTAAGTTATCCCAGTTTCCAGAATAAGTTCATCCCCTCATTTTTCTTCTGAAAGAAGTTGTCTCACTACAACTAAGAAAAAGTCCAGGCACTAACCCTGAAGTTGACACTGTATTAAGTGGACAGATGTAACTCATTTCTGCCCCAGCCAAAGTACCAAAGCCCTGAAGGAGAAATAAAATCTAAGACTCGTTAATTCTCTGCTCTGTCTTTGAAATTTTGAATCTCACTCTGATGTTTTTTATATATTATATTAAAATATCTAAATTTCTAATAGGAGGTTCAACACAAGGGAGCAAAGTACCTAAGCCTGAGTATTGTGTTGAGCTTAAACTTAATGTCTTCATATCTTGCGCTTAAATTATCCACATGAAAAATATAACTTGGAATACATGTAACTATCGTATACTGACAGGAAATGAATGTGCTTAAATAATGAAGTCCTGAGAATAACTTTGAGAATCTCCAAGTTAAAACAATAGACTATTCTACATGACATTATTAATTAGAGACATCATACAAACTTTAGAAGTCATTCATAATATGAAATGGGAAACCTGGACATAGAAGAGAATGATAATAAAACCAGTCAAAGAACCCAGTTTTGAACAAAGATGACCAAAGATAACCATTAAAGTCTAAAAGAGTTTAAAATTTAAACTTCTTTAAAGGCTTCTAAAAAAAAGCTTAAAAGACTCTAAGACTTTAAAAGACTAAAAGACACTAAATGTCTAACATGTGAGAATGAGTATAATTTACTTTACAAAATTCTAAGTTGTTCAATATTTACTTTTTTATACCAGTACATATGAATCTGTAGGCAAGATTCTGTTATCCTTTTAGGAAATTTGGATGATGATGTGAAATAAACCTATATTCTGCTTTGAACATTGGACAATTTCCTTCCCACAAAACTTATTCAGATTTATCATTACTGCTACCGGTTCAAAAACTGGTAGAAATTATGATTTTTTTAGAGCTCCTCTGAAATTTGTATTGCAAAAAGTCTTCCAGTCTTCACACTGACCTTTATGACATAAGTGTCAAGCACAGGCTGCAAACATAAGAGACAAAACCAAGCTTAAGGCATAGTCTTAAAGCAGGAAGAAGAAATTGTGAATGCCAATAATATTTTGATTTCAGTTTCATTTATATGGTCTTAAATGTACACTAATAATGCATTTTTAACAGAAAAATAAAATAAAATTATTTATTAAGAATCTATGAGTGCATATCATGCAATTATGTAAAACTGTGCTAAATTAATGTTCAAGTAAACCTGTCAAACTGAAATAATCTCTGGCCTAACACAAATATTTCACCCACATTTTATGAATTTTCTTAAATTCTTGTCTTCATGCTTTGTGCATGAAATTCTCCTGAATGTACCATTATGATTTGTTAATAATCAATTGACAGTAAAAAGGGGGAAGAAAGGAGCCAGTCTAGGCTTAAGCACATTCATTGTACCCACACAGTTTCTTCCACTGCCCCACAGTGAATTTACACAATTCCATTCTATTCCATGAGAATTAATAGTTAAATCACTCAAGTGTGTTAGTTTAGTCACACAACAATAAACTATCTACTTTGAATATTTTCAGAGAATAGACTTTTTCATTTTTAGATATCTCTTGCTGAAGTATAATTTTCTTATAAATTCAGGTTTTATTTCTTCAAATACAACACAGAATTTCCCGGCAAAATTGAGAAATCAAACTCAGATTCACATACACTCCCCCCATTATACTGCATACCATATACTAAAAGGCATGTTACTTGAACATTATCCTGAAAGCTTGAATCACTTTTTTCTGTAAAGGGAAATATAACACAATTACTGTTGCACGCGGACATATTAGTAGTCTCTTTTAATTAGATGCTAATTAATGACTCACTGGCTTTAATCATATCAGTCTGGTAATACTATTTATGCCACACAGAATAATGATCTACTTTATAAGAAATCAACGTGGTACATGTTGACATAGGAACACATCCAGCCATAATTCACTCTGCGTAAACATATCCACCCATACTTGGATTCTGAGCAATTTAGAAAAGATACACTAACGTAGCTGATGAGCATGGAAAGAGAGAGGAGAGAATGAGAAAAAGAAAGGAGTCAAAGAATGGAAGCAAAGAATAATATATAATTATTTCCCAAATTATCAGCACTCTCATGTTTTTCATAGTATGTACCCATAATATTGTTTACATTCAAATGATGATAACTTTATAGTTCATCCATGCTAACACAGTTAAAAGACAGAGATTAATGTTTAATTTTCATAAAAGATGTTCAGGTACTACAACAGGAAACTTATGTATTAGATAACTGACTATAAATGAAGATGATTTTGAAATTATCATTCTATTGGAGGGGTAATAATATTTTGAAGTGGTCATAGAATATTACATCTGTACTGAGAGCTTAATAAAGTCAGAGTACCAGGAGAAATCTAGTTGGTATAAAGCAATTTTCACTCTGAAATAGCCTATGAGTATCTTAGTTGAAGATCTGGACTTCAGCTTTCTAAACATACCAAAATGAACAATAGTTGTTCCTCTAGATATGGTTCTATGGAAAAACAAAACAAAACAAAAATAAAAACGAACAAATCCTACTGCAGTTGTATGAGAAACTGATGTATGAATTGTGCGAGAAACTGATGTTAGGACAGATTCTAACTATATGGGTATTAACTAAAATTGAAATCTAAATATTGAACCACAAGCTCTTCTGAGCTCTCCTTCAGTTTTCTCTCATTTTATTAAGTTAGTTAGAATACTCTGCAAATTAAATCTCTGTCTACTAAGCCTGAAAAAAATAAATTAAAAAAACCCCACAAAAATCCAAACCCAACAAAAATACCACCCACACCAAACCAAAAAACAATCAAGCAGCATATATTTTGTTTTCCTTGGGTTCATACAACAGGCAGTAATCCTGCCATAGCTACACCAAGTGAGCTCTGAAGAATTAAAGGTTTTCCTCCTAAAGACATCAGTGCTATTATATAATTACAGTGTGGTATACACAGTGTTTCATGTCTGCTGTTTTCAGGTTAGTTCTTATTGCATTATACCATATAACTTAATGGACCTTAATATACAAAGTGCACTGAATGATACAGTTTAAAACAGTGTATAATTTTAGTTGACAGCATACAGTAAGCTTCATAGATAGAA
The DNA here is from genome assembly GCA_026770055.1 of Myrmophylax atrothorax. Taxonomy (NCBI): domain Eukaryota; kingdom Metazoa; phylum Chordata; class Aves; order Passeriformes; family Thamnophilidae; genus Myrmophylax; species Myrmophylax atrothorax. The sequence continues at coordinate 12,119,422 of JAOXXN010000065.1, read as the reverse complement.
AAATAACATTTTTCATTCTACTTATGGTCCTGGACAAACTGCAAACTTTGAAACTGTCACTGCCATAAATCTTTGGCTATTGGATACACTTTTTTATTCAACTGTCAATGCAAAGGAGCATAGACTATCTCCATTACCAGGAAAATTTAGTACTTTGTACCCAGAACCAATTGCCATGCAAGTGAGCAGACAATCTCTTATATATAATTTGCTTCATAGCCAAAAATTACATCAAGTATACTACGGTTTTTCAAAATTAAAAGTAATCATGTACAGCTATATAAAATATACTCCACATACTGAAATATTTTAAACACAATATTGTAAGTAAACAGTGAGATGTGTGAGTCACCATTTTTAATTTCCATTTCAGCTGAAACAGAGAACATAACTGGACTATAGGAACACGTATTTTTAGACAGATAACTGACTTATGTAGATACACTATATACATTCCCAACAATTTTACCATGGTTAAAAGGTATTTATATTCTGATGTGACTAAAATTGGACATGTCAACACTAATGCATTTTTCTAGGAGAATCACTACTTTCACCGTAATTTCCATGGAAAATTTGTGTGCACATGCAGTAATAGACACATTTATAACATCAAAAGGATTCAATTTTCTTTTCAATCATACTACAGTATGAATAGCTTTTCCTATTGAATTTTACAATAAGGCACATTACCACAGTCTAAAGGATGGGGTACTTTTGCCTGCACATATGAAAGTATGTCAAACAATATATATCTCACAATAGTTCTAGGTTAACTGCTCCTTTATATAGGTTTGTTTCTAATACTTTTGTCTCAGAAGGTTTTTTTTTAATATTATTGTTATTTAAATTTGTAAGAAGAGCAGCATTTCAAACTCTGTTTAACTCTCCATAATATTAAAAGTATTTAAATATTTCTTAAATCTGTGGAGAGACTTTGTATGAAAACATTACTTTGCATTAAGAAATCAACTGGAAATACAGACGTGGATGCATAGGATTGGATTTCTAACAGTGATAGTCATTGTACCCACTCACTCTGTCACTGCAACCCATGAGAGAAGGGAAGATTTTATCTGTGAGTTACTATCTCAATTCTGCATCCTTGTATATGGCAAGAAAGAAAATAAAATCCAAATTGAGACATAATACAGTTTTGTTTGAACTCCACATTCATTTTGCTGTCATGAAAGAGGATTTGTTCAGGGCCTTTAAGTCAATGAAAACACCAAGACCTGTGGGATTTCACCTCTGACAGTCTGAAATGCCATGAAGTATTGTATTGCACATTTCATGGTTTTAAGAAAAAAAGGCATATCCATAAAGGGCTGCAAGTTTCTCTATTAATCAAAGATAATAACTGACGTGTTTTTAAAAATTCATATTTAAGCTTATATATTTTACAGCCTGCATGAGAGGAAACATGTTAACAGGACTTAAATCTCTTTGGAACACATCCTCTTCTCAAACAGGTGTTGGTCATGCCCAGGAAGTGACTGGTAATTGCAAATTTGAGAGCTAAGGAAGACATCTTACTCAAACAGTAAGTGGAAACCCACTGAGCATCCAGATGTGATTAGACATAGTTCCTCTTTCCATGTTCTACTATTAATTCACTCACTGCTTATGAGTAAAAAACTGACCTGCAAAATACAATGCTACTTTATCTCTTTTCTATTGCTGCTTTATTCTTTATTAGGGCTGAGCAGTGCTCTAAAAGGATTAAAATGAGCAAACTGTCAAAAGCCTGTGGCTTTGAAAATCCCAATCTTTTCAGTTGTTTAGACAAATATTCATCTTTGCAAACCCTGGGATTGTGTGAAATTTTTTTCCCTGCATGTTAGAAATAATTTTTCAGAAATCCCTCTTCAGTAGCTTTTTCAGGCTCTCATTATTATAAAATGGCAATATTTGACAAAAATTGCTCAGCCAAAACTAGCCAAGTTCCCTTATACTTAACCTAGCATGTATGATTCTCACTGAATCATTCAATCTGTACCACAGGCTTCATTTCTAGCTATAACTGTATTCTTCCTCTTTCATACTTGAATAAGTCTGGATTGAGACAATGGTGAACTACTCCTTTGAGTCTGGAGCCCCAAAGGAACTGAGAGATCTCTTGCAGCTACAACCCTTTGCCATGGAAATTGAGATGTGGGCCATTCTGTGCAGAAAAGCCTGAATCAACTAAGAGCAACATTGTTGAGGGACACCTTCCAACTGAACCATCGTACTTTACCATCCTTGTAGTCCCTACATTACAATAGCTATCTCCCTTCATTTCCGTCTCTGCATATTTCTCAGGTTATTATATCAAGCTTTGCACCTCCTATTACTCATCATTAGAAAAGGGCATTGAAGTAACAGTGTGGATGCATGGGGCTCTGACCTCAGTAGTCTGTAGACTTTTGGCCACTCATTGCAGTGGGCAAAAGCTGGGGACTGAATCCAGTGGAATTCAGATAAATTTCTTCACCTGAAGTTCCTAATCATAATGTTTGTTGCAGTTTAGCTGTCACTGTTTCACATTGGTATTTTTAATTCAAATGAATATTAGTTCTTGGATCCAGTCTGGTTTTTTAGGAAGCAACTGAACCTTGTAGCACAAACATTTCAAACTTTGAGTTCTGACATTTAATTCAATTACTTAGGAAAACAAAACAAAGCAAACAAAACTAACAACCAAACTAAATAACCCAAAATACCCTAAAAAGAATAAAAGTGCAATAAATTCCTTTCTGTAAACAAAGGTCAATAGCAAATGTTTACTAAACATTGAACCTCAATGCAAACATTCATGGAATTAAACATGTAATTCAAATTTTTTGTGTTCTTGAAGACTTGTATCACAGCTGTGCTCAGAAGATTTCTGTGGGGAAGAAACTGCTTTTGAGATCACAGCACACAGATGGAAGAACTCTTCATGGTTGAGAGATTCTCTGCCATTTCCCTGAGATTTTAGTATGTAGGGACATTAGATTCATAAACCAAGAAAGACAACTGACAATCTTCTGCTAGAAGTGCAAAAATTCCTAAAGATGTCAGGAGGCACATTTCCTAAGGGCAAGGAGAGTAAAAGTGCAAAAACAGCATAGACAAGGGACCAACAAAAGGCATATGCCTCCCTCAGTTTCTACAGCTCAGTAATCCCTCTTCTTTCCACTCAGTTGCAATGAGTACCTAATATGGCAAAGAAACTAATCTCAGTCCTGAATGCATCAGAATTCTAGAGAAACAACTAAAGAAAAAGCTAAAGGCCACAACCTCTAATGAGAGTTTTAGTCTCCTGGGTACCACAGGTTCTTTAGTTTCATCAACCAAGCCTGAATTCATGAAGCATATAAGTTGTGCTGAAATTATTCTTACCTTCTGTGCTACATTGCCAGACCACGCTAGCATGATTTTAGCCATTTTCTTTAACTTGCTTTTGCAAGGGGGGCAGGGGAGGAAAACAGAAAGATGATAAAAACTGTGCAGCGCTTTCCATTTATTATTGGGGTTTTTTTGTTTACTTGTTAGCTTTCCTACACTGGCTCTCTCAAACATGTCCTTTTTCCTATGATCTTTTCTTTGTAGGCCCTTCAGTTCTACTACTTTTTGGTATTCACAAGATCCAGCCATAATATGGCCCTTTACAATGAATCATATAATATAGATCTCACGCTTAGTAAACTGTTGTAGAAGCAGATTATTTTCTGGTTTCTGTGACTCTGATGAGTCCAATTAAAATGTGACAGCATTCAATGCACATTCAAGAACAGGATATGCGTGTATAATATGCATAGCACACAAGCCAAAGTTCTATGTAAAATGAGATCAAACCTCCTTATTAAACTTAAGGTAAGTTTTATTTAGCACTCAATAATCGTGCTAATTTTTCTTTAAGCAGAAAGATATTCATAAAAAAAGCCATTTTGAACAGATCAAACCTTCCTCCCCTGCACAATAACTTAACAAACCAATACTCTACAACTTTTAATTCATATCACACAGCAGGGATGTCTGTTTATGATGGGGTTTAGTGAAGAAATAGAATGATATGTATATTCAAAGTGGCATTATTGTCTAACCACTGGTAAATAAACACACATCTTCAATAGTTTGGACATTACATCAAATATTCTTTCTTATTAAGAATGCATTTAAAGGAAGAAATAATGCCAAATGAATATACAGCAAAGGGTAATCTAGATATGTGAAAACCTTTAACAACTTGAATAAAATATTGTAGATTACACCTGGAAAACCAGCTATCAATAGCTCACAAAGAGGAAAACTTGGACAAAATAAATGATGAGACTCCTGAACTTACCTTTTGAATATTTGTATTGGTTTTCAATGGATTGATTCTATTTTCAGTATTAAAAAATGCATGCCTCAAATTCAATGATGTCATCTCCCAAAGCTATCACCACTTTTATCAATCAAGACTGGTGAGACAGCATCAATACATTAAACAACCTTTGCCGGGATGATCTTCCAAAGTAACTCTCTTTTATTTGAAGAAAAGGAAAGAGACCAATAAATGTTCTGATCATGCATGAAGTGCAGACTCTTCATGATTATTGAATTCAGTAGCAAAACCAATCATGTTTACATTCAAGTCCCTGAACAAAGGGTTGAACTTGAGGCTTATGGTATCTTTAGAGACAACACCGGAAATTATTCTCTAAGTGAAAAATTATGTAATTTTAAAAGTCACTCCCGAGGATGACAAAGGAATTCTTTTGTTGCGGTTGTGTTTTTTGTTTGTTTGTTTTATCACTACATTGTACAAAATTAGGCATACAAATCAGTCTTGCAGAATCTCAAATCTGAACTTCTCTCCTTTTTATCCACAAGTCCCATTAAATAGCAGAGGAGAGAAAACAGAGCAGTGGGGAGGAGAAGGGAACACACAGAGTCTATGCCCTGTCTACAAACAATTGCATTTTCTTGATGTGGAATTGTTGGTGCAGTAGTATTTAGGAATTGAAAATACAAGATACAGCTAGATGACTTCCCATTGTGCAAATCTTCAACTCCTCTGTCTGTGACAAAACAATGACATTTTTAAGGGGAATCTGCAAATCCTTTCCTGACAAATAGATAAGAGTCTAGAGCATATATATGGGGAGAGAAAGAAAGGGTAGAGAGGCAAGAAAAGAACTGCACAAGTAAGCTCCCATGAAAATGCTTACTGAAGAGATACTTAGGAAAGTCTTTATGCTTCAAAAAATTTGGATCCTCTTAGAAAATAAATTCAGCCTAGGGAGAATTTGTAGTGGTGAAAATGCTAGTTTTTCTTCAGTTGAAATAAAACTGTTTCTTTTCCCAAAATGTCAGAAGCAACTTTATTTATCCCCAACTCAACCATTTGTTCTCTCTCCCAAACCATCAACATCCAACATGGATCAGAGAGATGATGCAGGTAAAAGAAGAGCAGGGGAACAGGGAGAGGGAGAGGGCAGGTATTTAAAATACATCTTTAGACTTAGATCATGCCGTGCCGAAAATTGGAGCAGGGACATATTCTAGTATGTGAAGTGCTTTCTTGTTTGATTTATGTGGATGTAGAGTTATAACAAGAAATAGAATAAAATGTAAAATTATTTAAACATGTAAAGCACAATTTCCTTTTCCACAGGAGAGTCATCTTTTGGAAAATGAGAAGGAATTAATAAGAAAAATTACAGTTGAATGAAGCAAGAGGGTTGTGAGACTTTTTTAATTCATTTTGAAAGTCCCACTGCAGAGAAATCAGAAAGCTCTTTATTTTTAATTTGGAGGTTCTTACAGTATAATCCTGGCGAAGGCCAGTTGCTCGCTGCTGACTCTGCAAGTCTCCCTTCCTGCTGCTGGTGCGAGAGTGATCAATGAAATTGACAAATGCCACTGACTGCCGAGTCAGCCCTGCAGAGGTTTGGCTTGGGGAAATTCGCAAACTGAAGAGTCAAAGCCAGAAAAACTGAAATAAAACCCACTGAGGCAGGGTTGTCTGTGCAGAAGGAGGCAAAGAACAGAACATGAAAGCAATGAAGGACACAAAGGGGGCAAAGGGGTGGGTGGGAAATTGCAAGGCTTTATATTGTCTATAATTTATGGAGTGTTAAAACTGTTGAAGCACATGATGGCTAGGTTCAGCACTGGGAGAGACATTAAGAGGATGAAGGGACCGATCATAGTATAAAAAAAAAAATGCTTGCTTATTAAGATCTTGGCACCAAGGAGTGACTATGTAAGACAAAGGATATAACAAATGCTCTCCTGCCAATAGTTTTACAGGATTCTAAGATGGTGAGAGTAGATCAGAGTTCAGACTTCCAAGTGCTGAACATCTACCTTGAGCCCAAGATTCTCTAAGAATTGAGTGAAATGTATCCAGTTTCATGTGAGAAATTTGTGCTGATGGACTGATGTGAATTTATTTTTCATTTACAAAGTAGAGGTGTTTTAGTACTGAGGCTCCTAGACACTGATTGTGAAAAAGAAAGATCATTATGAGTAATCTTGATATCGATGCTGTGTTAAAATTTGCAGGATACACCAACAAAATTAAAAAATCTTGCCTTTTGACCCTTCTTTTTCAAGGAGCCTTTCTCCCCTTACGTATCATTTAGTCATATAATACTCTAGTTCTATTATGTTTTCTCTTCCTCCACGTTTCTTAAAAACATATCCTACCACTCTGTGGTACAAACGGAAGTGCCTTTCTAGTGTTTGTCATGTACTTTTTACGCCACTTCTTTTTGTAACTTCATTGCAGTGGGCTTCCATAAGAAGCACCAGCCCAAATATTATATAAACATACAAAAAAGACATATCTCCAAAACTGTGTTAAGAAGAGCCAACAGCTAAAATTTCTTCTAATTTTTGCAGCAACTTATTCTGGTGTTTCAGTGTTCTCTTTACCTGTTAGTATGAATTCACAAGTCTGAAACCTCATCTTAAAGTTATCCAATCCATCTATTACATAAGGAAATTTTCAGATATCCTATCAAGTCCAAAAGAAGATGTCCTCCACTACTTTCAAAGGAAGTAGAAGCCCCTCTCTCTCCTTAAAGCTGAGTATTCTGTTCTACAAAGAAACAACTGAACTAATGACAGCAAAGATCACAGATTTTAATTTTGAGTCAACTGAAATTTTCATTTTAAGTGTGATATCACATTTTCCTCAGAAAGGATAGAACAGCGATCATTTCAGTTGGAAAGACGTCTGTTGTGATTTTAAATAAAATTTACTCTGACCATAGAATCATACAATGATAGAATATCCTGAACTGGAAGGGTCCCCAAGGATCATAGAAGTCTAACTCCTGATCCTGCACAGGATAGCCCCAAGAGCCACACCATTTGCCTGAGAGAATCATCGAAATGTTTCTTGAACTTTGTCAGCCTTGGTACTGTGATCACTTCCCTGAGGAGCCTGTTCCAGTGCCAGTGCCCAGCTACTCTCTGGGTAAAGAAGCTTTTTCTAATATGCAACCTAAACCTCCCTGTCACAACTTCAGACAGTTCCCTCAGGTCCTGTCACTGGTCACCACAGAGCAGAGATCAGTGCCTGCCCCTCCTCTTCCCCTCACAAGGAAGTTGTAATTACAATGAGGTCTCCCCTCAGTCTCCTCTTCTTTAGAGGACCAAATGACCTCAGCCAATCCTCATATATCTTCCCCTCAAGACACTTCACCATCTTTGCTGCCCTCCTTTGGAGTCTCTCTAACAGATTCATATCTTGTGGTGCTCAAAACTGCCACAATATTCCAGGTGAGGCTGCCCCAGTGCAGAGCAGAGCAGGACTATCCTCTCCCTTAATCAGCTGGCAATGCTTTGCCTGATGTCCCCCAATACAGGGTTGGCCCTCCTGGCTGCCAGGGCACCGCTGAATCAGATTCAATTGGCCATTGACCAGGACCAGGTTCTTTGCCACAGAACTTCATGCTCTCAAAAAAATCAAGCTAAATTCCTAGGCCCACACCTGGGTTTGAGGCTCAGAAGGACTGTCACATAACTGCCCTAAATAGTTTTTGAAGACTGAAAGCAATATTACCTGTGTGAACTTTTTTAAGAAAAATAATCTCAAAAGATAATTGGTGATAAAAGTTCAGCACACTTTACTTGAATTTTTTAAAAAACAAAACTGTTTAAGCTTGGGTTGGCTCTGCTTTCAATCATTTATTATTATTCAACAGTTGCCCTGTACATTATAAAGGAGCTTAGCAAAGAGAAGTTCTGTCACTGTCTTTCCAATGTTTTTTCTTGCAGATAAAATACATTTTTTAAAGTAAATTTTAGAAACTGCTAGAAGCTTCTCACAATACTTTGGAATTTTCAATATTTTAAGCTCAGGTAACAAGTATCAAAAAACCCCATTCAGATTGTTGAAACAAGATGGAAAGCTTAAATATTTATCTTAACTGTGCATCCACCTACAACACATTACACCTAATCTGTTTCTGCCACTGTTCTAGTCAGAAAAAATGGAAAACAATGTGACAGTGATAGCAATAACAGTCTGTTCTTTGAAAGTACAAGGATTACAGCAAAGGAACACAGAAATTTGTCAAATGGTAACATCAAGGGAGGTCACAAAAGAAAGTTAGTGTTGTGGTAATATATTTGAATGGTAACATAGTCAAAATACAGTAGTCAAAATGGCAACAAACAAGATATAAAAAAACATAGTGTGGTTTTTTTAGTGTTCTACTTCAACACCCATTTATGATAGCTGGGTTTAAGGCTTTTTGTTCAGTCTCTGCCTTTTGCTTCCAATGCTGCAGCTGAGAAAACTCTACTTTTAAAGTGGCTTAATTATTAACAATTTATTAAAGAAAAAACAATGAAGAGAAATAACAATGACAAATAACATTTCAGGTCCAGATACTTTAACATTTGATACAAAGAAAAATCAGTGTTAAGAATTTTCCAGTGAAGAGTATGTAGACTCTTCCCCTTGCTGGCTATAGTCTTTTTTTCTTTAAAACTGTGATGCATGCCAAATTTACAAAACACAATCAAATCACAAAATACAATGAATTAAATTATCTGCCTCAGAAGAATCTCAGGTATCAAAGTAAGGATTAAAAAAACCCCAAGAAGATTATTCATTACACTCTTTAAACCCCATGTGATCATAGCCCAGTGCTAATAGAAAGGTAACCTAGGAATTGCCTTACTCAAGTGATCTGCTCTACCACACTATGAGGAAGAGTGTTATTTTTCAGTCTCATTTTTATATCCTTCCCTTCAGACCAAAGTAAGACAAAATATTCAGAACTAGTGTACATTGAGACTTTCCACTAGAGTAAAAAAATCTAACCAGCATTTACATGGCTCATTATGGCCTTTTATAAATATCTTTTTTTTACCCCTCCTACAGTATTGAAGAGATCATAATGGCCACAATTTGCGTGAGAAATGAAAAGTCTAGATGTTTTATAGAAAAATTTTCAACCCTTCTTATCTCGGTTTTGAAGACAGCTTTGGTCTTTTTTATCTTCTCACAAGTGTTGGGTTATTAAAAGTCTTCTAAAATTCTCACGATCAAGAAAAAATTCAGATATGCATGCTCAAAATTGCATGAAGAAATATGTTTAGTAAGCTGTGTCCCCAGCAATGTCAAATCATAGCACTTGATTTTATTAGTTTTCAAACTCAGGTTGATATGTTTCTGATTAATGAAGCATTTGTTCTGCATCACAAAGCAAGTGAAGAATACCCTTCTAGTGCCAATGACTTGCATCCAAGAGTTAATTACTATGTGACCTTCAATCTTGCTCTTGTTTTAGGACTAGAAGTGCCTATTTTTAGTATGAAAAAAGTTTAAAAGTGAAAGAATGTACCTTTGAAGTAATATGCATGGCATGCTTTGTAGACACATCATCCCCTACATTTAATGGTCTGATTTTAAAAATTATATCACTAGCTTTGTCATAGCTCTGACATACAAACATAACTGATTTATAAAACACTGAGGACATGTAAAAATTTCAGGTAAGATTAAAGCATAGCACTTCTGACCGGATATTCTGTAACCACAATAATTGGAGAATGTAATATAAAACAAAATAATCCTCATCACACATGAGCTTTCAATGCCACAGAGAAGGCCAGGTATCATGGTTGATGAAGACATTAGAAGGATAATCTTTCTTTTATATGCTGTCAGGTTTTGATTATAAATTCTGACCTTCAAAGTCAGTCTTAAAAAAAAAGAAGGAAAAAATATTTAAAGATTTCCATGGAACTGTCAACACTACGTGTATTCCTACTAGGAATATAAAACAACACTCTGAAACTACATTGCTCAAAACCCCCCCAATAGTTTCCTAGAACAAATAACAGGGAATAGTCTCAGTAAACCTGTGTTTCTAAAGATACTTGAATGCTGCTCTAGAATTAGGAACACAGACACCACCAAGATAGATCAGACTTGTGGTTCATCTAGGCTCCACTTTCGAAACTACAAAATTCTCTCTAGTTTAAAACTAAGCAAACTAAACAATTTTTTTTATTACCTCCCAGTACAAGGCTCTTTGAAAAACATTTCCCAGAATTTGAAATACCGCAGTTGATATAATTTCTAAAACAGCTCATTCTTAATAGTACTTCAAACATAAACAACACTGTTTTGCAATCTGCCACAGTATTCTCTCCTGTGACTGGTACAGCATGTTTCAGCTGACAATACCAGAGAACACATAGGAAGTAGAGAATCTCATCTTTGAAGAACAATGACACAAACCACAAAACATACAGCAGATTTAGTAGAGTCATATTCTTGTAGAAACTTGGAAAATAAGCCACAGGTACCAACTCTCAATAGCATTTTAGAGTGTACTGAAATAATAATGTTATCTTAGTGTGAGTAATATGGGAAATAACTATTTAATGAGATTTTGTATCCTATTACTAGTCACAGTACTTGCCCACTGTCTATTTTTATTCCCATTTACTCCCTCCTAGCTTATCTATATATAAAATGGTCAACACTGTGCACTGAGCTTTTTTGTAGCCTAAATGCATGTCGGTCAATTGCAGAAACTTACCTACCATTGCAGAAACCTCACATAACATGAAAACACTGCAAAATGGTTTAGGACCCAAGTCAACAAAACATGTGTATGTCATTATCACCCACCCAGCCCATTCATCACAGCTGTGGAGTCAAGAACAGATGGAAAGGACAGGAAGTAGTGGACACTGGGGAAAGGAGGGAGATACAATCAAGGAACAGAAGTTCACTGCATCTTGTGGACTTCTGTTACCTAGATTCAGGCAACCGTCTCAGCTTCACCCTTAATCTTGACAATCCCTGGCACTTAAACACATTTTCAGTCAGTTGCAAACTGAGGCAGTGTCACACTTAAGCTTCACTTACAAAAATCTAATAAGATGTAAACTGAGTTCATCGAATCAAAAAATGGCCTGTTTTGGAATGGACCTTAAAGATCATCTAATTCCAACTATCCTTGTGTAGGCAGGGACACTTTTTACTAAACCAGGTTGTTTAGAGCTCCATCCAACCTGGCCTTGAACACTTCCAGGAATGGGGTAGCTACAATTTCTCTGGTCAGCCTGTTCCAATGCCTCACCACCTTCAAAGTAAAGGATTTCTTCATAATATCTAATCTAAACCTACTCTCTTTCAGTTTGAAGCCGTTCCTTCTTGTCCTGTCACTATATGCTCTAGTAAATAGTCTCTCTCCATCTTTCTTCTAGGCTTCCTTCAGGTACTGGAAGGGAAAAAAATGGAAAACTTCAGGGAAACCTGTACCCCTTCTGCCTCTGGATCATCACAAGACCCTGCCCAAGGCATTGCCAGGAACTCAACGAGGGAGCTGCTCCCTAGGGAGTAAGAACAGTGGAGCTGAGGTCATCCTGGCTCAATTATCCTCCCACACTAGCTGTCCACAGGACCTCCAGTGTGGACACCAGGCTGTGGGGAAAACATGTCACTGTGAGCAGGATTCTACGCCTTTGCTCTTGTAACTTTGTCCTTGTAGAGTGACTAAGTTTGGAAATGACCATGAGATTAGCTCACTTGGTCAGAGTACAGTGCTAATAACGTGAAGATTGTGGGTTTAAATCCCCATCATGATGGTCCTTTGTTTAAATGGCATTTACAGCTATTGCTAATTCTAACACGCAGAAGTTTGCAAACTCTTATTTGCAAACTAGTGCAGGACAGAGTCTTTGGATAAGTGAAGATACAGAAATTAGTTTGGAAAAAAATAAATAAATGGCATTTCATGAAGAGATAGCTTATTAATTTATGTCCCTCACATTTATTTATCTTGAAAATAAGGTCACATTTCCATTACAGTTACAACTGCAAGCTGCTATCCAGACAGTTTCAGTGTACTTGAACATCACACCTCTGAGTCTGCCTTCTCCTTCAAGTACATTCCACAGTTACAGCTATTCTTCTGTTCATACTCTGACTTACTCTGTGCCTGTTAACAGTTTTTTCTGGGGGGTTTTGAGAGTGCCACAATTGTATACAAATCCTGAAGAACAAATAACTTAAAAAATGGGAGCAAACACCATGCCACAAAGTCCACATATAGAACAGAATGAATGGCTCAAAGAAAATGCAATTCAAGTGTCCACTCTTCCTTGTACAAAATCACAGCTTTGACTCCTTTTGTCACTCTTGTTTGGTTCTCTGTCATCATCCCTGCGAGAGTTTGGCAACCAGAATCTGACAGAAACTGACAGTAATGCAATCATCCTTTGCTTTTCTTACGGCTGCAGCTGTCAGAAGCTATACCATATTAAGCCATAGTACTACTCATCATGAAGCTTTTCCAACATTAAATTTTCAGAATATACCTTTGGAGAGTTTAAAGTAAGTTAGGATTGTCATTTCATGATAGATACAGAGATAGATGGATAAAGGAATGGATGAGTAAGACAGAGAACAAGTGTAACAGCGTTATATGAACAGGTCATTTTGAAATCCCAACTTTTGCATTCTCGCTGTACAAATTCCAGAAATAATAGGGATATTGCACAGAATAACACTCCAGGTATCATTTACAGACTACATTAATAATCCTGTAAGTATTGTTACACAATTTCTCATTCTCTCACATCTTTTGGGAGGTTTGTCATTTTTAGGCCAGTTCTGTTGTGTCCAGGCCAGTTTCTCTTTCATATATAGTCTGAATGTACAAGCATGCCCACTTGTAGAAACACATATCTTTTTGAATGCTAGCTGGTAACAGGACAGGTTAACCCCAAAACAGCAACTAAAATAAGCAACAAAAGGAAAAAGTCAATGGAGGCAAAAAAAGAAATGGCTTCCAGGTATGAAAATGGTTTTTTTCAGGAAGTCCTGTGTAACAGTGTTGAAGAAAAAGATAAATTTCATCCTCTCAAACTAAATTATAATAATAAAATGATCTAAAGCAAGATAATAATTAAAGGAAATAAAATAGCATATAGTAACTATTAATATTCACAGTGTATACATTAGTATCCAGTGTCTGTGTAACTGCACAGTGTTTATGATGGATATTATGCATAGTCTA
>JAOXXN010000065.1:12062382-12079334 GCA_026770055.1 Myrmophylax atrothorax | reverse complement strand
TAGAGAGCAATTTGTGTGGAGAACATTATTGTATCTGTCATGTTCCATCTAAAAGCACTGATGCAGAACTGCTTGAAGACAGCAGCACTGCAGTATTGATGCTCATGGCAGAAGAGATTTAGATACCATGAAAAGCTAATGGTGTTAACTAAAGAATTCTTCAATTCACTTCAGCAGAAAGGGAACATTTAAGGGAGGATTAGTTCAAGAATAAATGACAAAAATTCAACACATTGAAATTGCGGAAAGTGCATATTGTAGCAATTACGGAGATTTTTTGATACAGTACTGACGAGCCAAATTATGGCTGTGCTGCATATTACTCTACAGCATAGACAATTACCTTTACATAGATGACTTTTTATTTAGGTACTTGCTATAAAATTACCTTTATCCTTTAAGCTAACATACTGCACACAGAAATACACACCTGGTAAAATGCCCAGCTCCTTTTTTAGCCCATACACTTCTTACTCATCCTGGAAGTTCTCTCCTTGTTGATCTGTCTTGTCAGTTTCTCCTTTGAGATGAGTAAAAGAGGTAAAACTGGATTAATTTTGCTTTCTCTTCTTTGGGCTAGAGAGAAATGACTGCAATAAGAAGTGACAATTCCGCTATGGTAAAGTCGATGTGGGATCTGGGCAAGACGTTATGCTAACTCTGTGCCGGAACAGATGGTTTGAAGAGGTCTGCTATGAAAACTGTTTTAAAAGATGATAAAGAAAAGATAGAAGAAGTTTTCTACTCTGTCCTGCATCACCAGGAACCTGACCCTGGACAGTAAGGGCCAGTTAGGAATGAAATGCCAGTCACAAAGGCATCCATGGGACTGGCCCTGTTGTATCACAGTGACCTGTATTTTCTCACTGCATCAGTTCCAGGAAGAAAAGAACCTTTGACTCTGTGTTGAGTACAACTGTCATCAATTCACAAATAAGTACTGCCTAAGAAAATAGGGTTAATTAAGGTCTCGGCATTTAAATATCCTATTTCTTAACAAAGTCATCTTAAGATAGTGTTTCTGCTCTGCTTTTCTTAGGAAGGATAATGAAACTTGACACATATTTATTATTTTATATATATATGTATATATGTAGAAATGAACATATATATAAAGTTAGCCAAACTCCAGAATATCAGAATGAACAGAATAAGAAAACAAAGAGTGACAGAGTACTCTCTCTTGGTCATACATTTGAAATACTGAGGATATTTTCTCCCAGCTATATCAACTAGTTCCTATTAAAGTGAAGCTATTCTCTTTCAAATATCATCATGGGGTTACATATATCTCCTTCTCACTTACTACTCAAATTTGCTCACTTTACAAGTGAAAAACACGGCAGATCCTACAATTTGGCAGCAGCAAATATCAGCTTGGGACTCCAAAACCAATCTACACTTTCTTTTTTATTTAGTTGTAAATGTGTTCCTTCAAATTCTTCTGTTCTTTTTGTGATTCAGATGCTGTACTAGGACCAGGGTTTTTATACACGCAGTATAATTCTCAGGCTATTCTACTATATACTATATGGGGAATAACAATATACTTACAAAAATAAATTATATCTGTTTTAAATAGACCCAATAGTTGCAATTACTATCTTAAGTATTTGCTCTTAAGATTACCTGCCTCCTTTTTATGCCTACTTTACCTTCTACAGTTTCTATATTTATTCCAGAGTTCTCAGTAAGACTCCTAAAAATTATGTATTTATCTCCAAAATTTTCTTTTACTTTTGTTCTCAGTATGTGATAAAATTGCAACATCTTCAGAGAGACATTACTATTATCATTTACATCTATATAAAACCTAACACAAAGGAACTATGAACTTTCTTTGAAGCATGTAAACAAAAAGACAACAGAAAAGAAATGTGAGAAGATTTAATGTTTTTGGAAAAAAAGAAAAATAAATAGATGGAGGAAAAATAATGTGCAAATATGCTGTGCTGCAGTTGCTTCAAGTAATTAGATGATTCTGTGAACGGTGCCTTTGGATAAAAACAAACAGGAATTTTTTGTATCATCTGTCTGATTTTTGTGACAAATTATCTCCTTGCAAACCTTTTTGAGTATTTATTTGGGATGCTCTATGTTGATTAATATTTTTCATTCCATTTGTGTAAAAATATCAATTAATATTTCATATTTTCTTCTGATTCTTTATTTCTTTGAACTTATTTTTAGGTATTTGCCTATTCTCTCATGTGTCTTATCAAATAATTGCATTCAGCAATCATACCTTGTGAACTTCAGCATAAAACCATGTTCAACCCAATTATATTTCCTGTAAAAATGCTACTTTCTGAACTGTTCTTTGCAGTAGTTTTAACCACAAAACATCACCAATGATTGCAGTCTGCTACTGCCAACTAAAATGACATGAAAAAATTTCAAGAGTCAGTATTAGATCAAATTAAGAAAGACACTCAGGAGGCTGTAAAATGCACCCACCAGGGGTTGACTAGCACTTCAGGTACTACAGTTGAGTAGAGAGCATTTAAATCTATTTTCTTTTGACCTATAAAGACTTCTAAGTGAAGAAAAAACTTTTTAACAGGTACAATCTTTATACATTAATTTTCTGATGCACCAAGTCTTTCCAGAGGACATCAAGGCAAATGTTTCAAGTTAATGGAGGGCATACTGTGGTGATTTGTATCATCTGACACACACTGAGGACAAGTAGTCTTGGGATAACATTTCCTAGAACCTACTCTAGTTAGGCAAAAATATTCAATTTAGGTCTTTTGAAATCCATCACAAGGATGCACAGCAAAATATATAAATAGCCAGAATAATAGACAGGCTGGTATAGAAACATCTGTACAGAAGACTGTTCCATTTAATAATTATTTGTCAAGATAATTGTGTCAAATGTGGTATAACCACAGATGAAGTCAATATTCAAAAAGACTTAACATCTTTGTTATCAGAATATTAGTAGCCCTTAGACCTTTATTACTTTCATTTGAGGCAGAAGAGAACATTCTTGTTTTGTCTTGTCCTATTTTAGCATTCTCCTTGAAATTAGTATGATAAAACTATCAAATACTATGCTCAGAATTCTTTAAAATAAAAATTATACTATTTAGGACAACATAAAGAAAACATATTAAAAACCAAAAAAAATTCCATCAACTAAAAAGGATATCCAAATAAAGAAAACTTTCCAGTTTTATTTATTACCCACTGAAAGCAGATTTAGGAAACATCAGAGGTATGCCTGGAACTTTTAACTACTTAAATCCTTGGAAGGATTGCTCATAGGTACGGTAACAGTGCTGCACAACAAGGAGTGGCAACAGTTCACTGTTATCCTTACCAGGGAGAAACTCTGAACCCAGCTACACACAAGGATCTCCAGAGTTCATTTGCCAGGAGCCAAACAGCAGCACATCTTACTCCAGCCTGACATTAGTCTAACCTGTATGACATTACTTGTGCCATGCACTTAAGCATTTACTGCATCATTGGTTTGATTTCATAGCAAGATGCAAATGTTTCAGTGTTTCATCTTAAATGGGATCTGAAATAAAGAAACCAGTGAATCTTTGTAAATATTCACTTGCACTTAACCTGATTATTCAGTGTATAATTAAAATTTTAGGACTGTAAGTTTTATAGTTTTATAATAAACATTTCTTACAGATTATACTGGAAAGTAAATCACATCTAATAATAAAGTCTGAATTTTACAGCAAAAATACCCCAGATCCTTCCAAAACTGAATTACTCAAAAAGTTATTGTCAGGTCATTATTAGCACATTTTGAAGTAAATAATTCTACAGTGCATGTACTGATGCTCAAATTTTGTGCTTGCTGTGTGCACTTAGATTGGAAATTTAACTCCTCATATCATAAAAATTATGGGTATTTTTTTGTAAACATGTAGGAGCTATGTCTCTTTCTGTGATGGCTGGATGACTCTAGAAATCTTGGGTTTTTTCTTTCTACTCCCTAACTTCCTTTTTGTCTCAGCAATTGAGACTAGAAATAAAGCATTTGGGAGAAAGGAGGGGTGTAGAACGATAAGGGAAGATACTTAAAAATTATTATAGTGGGCAAAATTAGCTTGGTCAGAAAATATTGTCCCATACTGACCACTAGAACCTGCGCTAACAAGAATTCGCTGTGTTTCCTTGGTAGGTCAGTGCTGCAATGCATTTTCCAGCAGTCATAAAGGTGGCAGAATTAAGTTGGACAGAGTATAGGAATACAACTTGTAAGAAACAACACTGCCAAGGAAAAGGATGACGAAAACAAAAAAGTAGCTCTCCAAGACTATTATGTAAATGCAGTCTTGCATTTCTCTAGTGAAATGATTATGCAGTACATCCTTTCTAGAAGAGCTTTTGGTGCATGGATTTAAAAGCCTCACTGAAGTTTTTCTACATCTGTAGATAAATCATGCTGCAATATTTCTCATATTTTTCTGTTTCTGTTACCTTTATCTAAATGTATCATCAGATAAAAGTGATTAATGCATCTCTTGATAAATATTTATTCTGACAAAAAACCACAAAAACTCTCACAAACATTCATGATAAAATAACACTGACCAGTGCCAACTTTTCACTTCATGGAACCTCTGCCTTCTATAGCAGGACATTCAAAGCAATACTTAGTCACAAGAAAAACAATGTTACTGGCACTTTAGTAACTTGGAAAAAAGGAGTTAAACATTACACTGACTTCAGCAGAGAGATTACCTTGACTTTCTGTCTCTGAAATATGACCTCATGATTATGTTTAATCTGCCTTCTTGATCACATATATACAAAGGACTATTCCAGTTCTTCAGCTGGGCAATACAGAAAAACAAGCTGTTAGACTTACAGCAGAAAATCCAAGACACAAGTGTGTTTTTGAGCCATAGCTGGGTAGTGCAGGTATGGCTTACAAAGCTTTACTCTCACTCTGAGACCCCTGAGCTGTTGCAACTTGACATCTGATGAGCCTGTCACTCAACACCAGACCATAAACAGCTCCACAGCACTCTCTACAGAAGTCTGTCTCTAAAACAAATGGAAACTAAAACTAACTCTGGAACCAGACAAACCTGAAGAGCCCAGCTCAAGAGCACACAGAGAACAATATGAATTGCCTGATTTCTTTGAATAATAGCAAAATTGAAACTGCCTTGGGTACATCCAAGCACAGCTGCAACAGCTAACTTATTACTGTCATTTCATTGGCAGCCACATCTAAACAATCTGCCAAAGAAACTTTAACAGCTTCTCTTGTCATAAATGATTCAGCTGAAAGATATACAACCTTGTAAGCCAGGTGGTGAGATGTAAAAGAGGCTAGATCCTGCATGGGATATTTAGTGGTTTGGGGTTTTTTTTCAGGCTATACAGAGAAACCCATATGATTGGTTGATTTAAAAAAACACCTACAGGCCTTGAAGGCATGTATATTAGTATCAGGAAAGGTATTTGTTTCAGACCCACTTGCAAAACTTTTGTTAAGAAGCTACCCAAAGGATTTAATGTATCAGAGAAATTCAGTGAATACAAATTAAATTAATACTTTGACTTGGTGTGTTATTAAGCATATATGGAAAAGATACCTTCCAATGTCCAACAAGAGCTTTGAAAATGCTGTAAAATGCACTATTAGAATTATAATCCTCTCCTGTTTTCAGCATACAGGTCCAAATAAAGCATTTTTAAAAAGCGCTCTGGCTTTTTTTCCCATTAATTTCACCAAAATTACAATGAGACAAAGAAAGGTATAAATGAAGCAACAACATCACTGTAGTTAAACTGATACCCAGTGGCAAAAGCAAAATGAGAATAATTTGTTCCTGACTGTAATTTTACTCACTCTGGCAGTGCCTAAGAGCTGCTACAGACTAAATGATAATCCCAAAAATTAGGCTCCACTAACAGAGAAGCAAAAAGACTGTCAAAACCCCTCAGTCCCAGTAGGTAAGAACAACTTAAGGTTAGGGAGAAGGGTGCAATACCAAATCTTGTGGCAAATGCCATACCTAATCCCAAGATAAAAGGGTTCATTTGAATTTGCTTTTCCTTTTTGATGTTCCTGTGTTTATGCATACATAATAGAAGCCAAAGGAAAAGAAACACTGAAGTGATGATGAGAGAGAAGAGGTGCACATATTAACAGACTCAGTGAAAAACATTCTTCTCTTTCTGATATTATACTGTATTGAGACCATTCTAACATGTTCCATTTTAAACTAGAATTGGAAAAGATCATTAGCCTTGTGGCAGGTGGCAGCTTATTGCAGCAGCAGGCAAATACTTTGTTCAATATCTAATTTAAACTGCATGCTGAAAAGATAGTACATATAAAAGTAAAGAAGAAGCAAAGGCTATTAAGGAAGGGGGGAAAAAAACCCAAAACACTCAGTTTTCTTTAAAATACCAGTTTTGATGCCATGCTCTCTCTCTGGCCTGTCACACTGAGTCTTGACTCACTGCTTTTTGTGTCATTGAAACACATGACATAACTTTTCCAAGTTCATAGAACATTGCAACTTTCCCCTCAGACCTTTTTGATTTTCATTAAGTGAAACAATGCTTACTTTCTTTTTTGTGATGCCTAAATGTGAATACTGTAACATTTAAAAATGGTCAAGGAACTAAAAAAAAAAATTAGCCTGATCCGAAAGATTTCTTGAGATAAAAACCCAGAAATCATCAAATGGAGAACAATAGCCTTGTGATTGTGGGGGGTGAGCCAATTCATTAACTCACAGCTTTGAGGAAAGACTCCTCTCTCTGAGCAGTGGCATAAACAACCTGTGAAGAGCTGACCATAACTCCCCTTCCCTGTGTCCCTGTGCCACTTGAAGGGAGGAGATAGAGCTTGGGAAGGAGGGAGGTGTGGGAGGGAGGTGTTTTTAAGATTTATTTTACTTCTTATTATCCTGCTCTGATTTTGTTATTAATAAATTCATTTGATATTTTCAATTTGAGTCAGTTTTGCCTGTGACGGAATTTGGTGAATACTCTCTCCCAGACTTTATCTCAACTCAGGAACCTTTGTTGTATTTTCTTCCCTGTCCTGAGAAGGAAAGTGATAGAGTGGCTTTGGTGAGTGTCTGGCATCCAGCTAGGGCAAACCCACTACACTTACTCATCCTGAGTGACAGCTATTCATATTTTGGATTCTCTGGAGCATGTTGCCACACTGCATTTGAATCTGTCCACGGGCTTGGAAGCAACATGGTGCAGGTTCTCTGTGGCTACATCTAGCCTGTAGTGCAAAGAAGCTCTACAGTGTACCAAATTGCAGGGAGGTGGTGAAACACATTTCCCTGTCCACCTATTTATTCTTTTTCCTGTAGGGAGGACCAAATGACTGCAGAAGCAGTGCTCCACAGGATTCCTTCTGCAAACACTGGCCTTATTCAGAAAAATATTTGCAAGGGAGCCTTGGAAAACACTGGAAGTTTGATAGATAAGAAAGAATAAGAGCAGCCATTTATGTATTTTACTTTTGCCCTTCAAATTCTTTTATATTTTCAAGTCTTTTCATCTTAAAGCAAATACACACAAGAGAGTATAGATAGGTTTGCTTTGGCTAAGTTTTTACTAAGGTAATAAAATATAACATTAATAGAATGCCTGGTTTGTTTTCCAATGGTACATGCAGGGCAAGAAGACATTTTGTGATACATCACAGACATCTTAAATCAATGTGACACATTTAATTCAGTTCCTTCCATCAGCACAATATCACTCGCTCTAGGTTGTTCTTATTAGCCATTTCCCTATTTCCCGCTTTTCATCCCCAGGGAAAAATTAACAAATCAGTTTGTTTAAACTCTTCTTGAAATATTAGCTCTCCTGTTAACCCAATTGACTCTGAAAATTCATTTGGAAAATAGGAAACATAGCATACATCTGGATGACTATACACTATTGTAACACACACACATTAGCTACTCCCTCTGCATTGCTTTAGGGACTAAGAGTACATTTATCTTTTCTGAAAAATTCTACCTACCATTAGAAGTAGCAAAAAGTAAATACACTGAACATCTTATAATTCCCAAGGCAAATGTTAATCAGATATGAGAAATATTATGATACAGGTATGATTTCAGCTCTTTTTTTCCTTGTGGGACTCATAATGTAAATAATCTGAGCCATTGGATTGATCATAGAAAACATTTAAACTTATGATGTCACGATATTAATGATTTGTGCAGCCAGATATTAATTTTCCAATACTTTTAATTCATGTGATTAGCTTTTTGCTATCTATGCAGAGTTTGAAATGATGGTACCTTTTAAAATGAAAGTTTAACATTTCAGTGAGTAATGTAAAAATGTTATTTTGCTTGAGAGTTACACCAGGACTGTAACTTATCCACCAGTTATACAGCACTATTTTCTTAGTTTATGTGGACATTTCAAACATTTTTCTACATAGAGAACAGTCCAAAGAGAATATCTATTGGATACCATAAGCATCCAAATATAAATTAATTTTGTCCTAAGTACATACTGAGAATTTCAGTCAGGAAATTCCACTAATGCCAGTTAAAGCTCTTTTCCCCAACAATGCTTTTACAGGTTTCGACTTATATTTATTTTCCCATATATTTAAGTGATCTTTCCCAGGGGAAATATTTTATTTTTTTATATTACAAAGGATAAATTTTGATATTTAGAAAGATTTAGTCTGAAATATCTAAGTATCTGCCATCATGTAAAACTTTTTTCAGTTATCTTGGAAAGTTTCCACCCATAAAGATTAATCATACTCAAAGTTTTCCAGTGTAACACAAGATATACAAATCTAAATAGCAGGGATGTTTCAAATAGCATTCAATGAAAAGCAGCTGTCCTTAAATGAGATATATGTAAATATAGTAGATTAATTTAATATTTTGATTCTTGCTATATGCCATAAAACCCTGTAGCATAATAAAAGTTAGGCACAACTGAAAAAAACACACAGAGGGGAAAATTTTATTTTCAAAAATGCAGCCTTTTTTCTACATGATACCCTCAGATAATAAAAAGTTCTGAAACATTAAATGTTTAATTTGGTTTTGCTCCAAATCAGGAAAAAAAAAAACATTAAAATGTTTTGTAATGCAAAATAGACATCTCTAGCTTTTATCCACTCCACTCATTAACTTTTGTCAAATCAGTGCTATTCATTATGGGTGAATTTCTTTGTGAAATACAAAATAAAACTAAAAAGTCCATAACTCCAATCCTCAAGTTGTTCAATTGCTCAATTTTGTGAAAAACCAGTACTATATCTTTTTCTTTTGGTTTTGTTCTTGTCTTAGTTTTAGACATCTGGCTGGTTTCTATTTTCCAGTGGGCATTTTCTTTAATGTTTGGGCTTTACAACATGAAAAAGAGACTTCACCGATTATCCATGCACCAATATGAGGTGTGATTAACTCCTATTCAAACATCACATCTTAACTCATAGCTAATTCTGAGAAAAAAAAATGCTTTTTGTTTCTGGTGACCATTCCTTATTTCCACCTTCTCTCCCTGCACTTCATGGACAACCATTCTTACACCTCAAAGAGGAAGTCATTTTGATAATCACCCACTTCAACACCTGGCTTCCTTGAAGTGACCGTTAACACCTATTCCTTTCTCAATTTTGATCCAACTTGCATGAGATTTTGTCCTAGATGCACTGTTACATGAAAATTCAATTTGAAATCTATACAATGAACATGAAGTAGAGCCAGAACAGCTCTGTATTTACAGAAGATTAATGCATTTAAGCACGACACCCTTAGCAATATGAGGTTATGGACAACTTAAAAGGAACCTTATTCTACTTACTGAAGTAGAAAATATAATTATAACCTGAACTACATTTAGTTCAGAAAGATATTTGGTTTTGAAAACCATTATTTTTAATCTTTCATATTGATTTTATAAAACTCAAGACATTTAAATGATATTCACACATTTTCATCTTTGTTTGCATGGAAATCTTCATAAAAAGAAGGAAAAGGGCACAGGAGAATGTATAGCTGAAATGCATAACAATGCATATTTTGATCCTTTTAGTATTTCAGGAATTGCAAGCAGCAATGAGTGACATATTAAAGCTATAATTAAAACAATACCACTTAAAGTCAGCGTGTATATTTGGAGTCTGTATGTGCTGTGCTTTATATGCTTACATAAAATCAATTTAACAGCACAGATTTGAATTTAAGGTATTGACATCATCCAACAACGTTACTAAACTTTGCAGCTAAACTGTGACCCACACCGGATAAGTGAAGCCACAAAAAAATGACATGGAGTAGAAGCACATTGTTGGAGTAACATTTGAAGCCTATAGTTGCCACTTGTCCTACCCACAGAACTCCAGTTTTCTGAGTGAGGATCAGATTAACAGAATCCCTTTCTATTGGGCTGTTAGAAGTATTTAAATCCTACTGCAAATTTACTTACAAAAATATTGAATGAACTATAAAAAAACCAAATCTTGGGTAATCACTGCCCTACAGTTCAATATTATTACTTTAGGCAATATTATTACCTCATAATAAGGCCTCCTGTTTCCTAAGTATAACTAATATACCTGAATTCCTAGACATAAGACCTTGTGTTCAGCTATGTTAAACACACATAAGCCAAATGAACTCACTTAGCAAGAGTACTCAGACTACATTGTAAAGCAGATTTATCTGTGCTATGATTTAATATTCCATTTCATTCAGCTGTGAACTTCACAAGGATTTTTTCTCTTCCAGTGTCTGATACAAAGCAAGAAATTGTAATTCGTCTTTTCCCCACAGGAAAAAAAAAACAAAACAATGGCAATCCATCCCTGTAATTTTCAGATCTATTAGAGAGTTTGTATCTATTGAAGACTTCCTGAACACTAAACAAACAAACAAAAATGCAGGATTAATAGGCTTTTCAGAATGTTTTGCCATAATACTTATATTGGGAACTATACATATTGTATGACCCTGCCAAATATCAATTAAATTATATCATTTTTTAACTACATACAGACTGAACCCCAAATGCAACACTGGATTAACTTGTTAATTGATAAATATTTCATTTTATCTCCAAGGTTCCTATTTCACTATACTTTAATGACCTTGTTTTAAATCTTGGCTTTTTTTCACCTAGCCTTAGCCTTTTTGTTCCCCCAAGTTTGGTCCTCTCTTCCTAATATTTCTTCCACTACATATACTTCATTCATTTGGATTCAAACTGCCTTTTTAACCTCTCGTAATCTTCACACTGATTTTGTTCTTGCTGTTTGAGAAAAGCAAACCTCTTGCTATATAGCCCACAAACTAAAGATTTTACATAAAAAAGACAACTCTACAGCTACAAATGTTCAGTACTTAATGTAATGTTTCTTTCTGCACTTCAGCTCTTGGTGTCAGTGGTATGACCAAGGCAACACCAGTGCAGCAATTAAGGAGGCAACCTTTAAAAAACCGCCACAAAGTAATATTGCACTAACAACAGGTCTGGAGTGGGTAATGGCTGCTCTTATTTTTTATTATAATTTTGGGAGCTTGTGGCCTATTTCTTTTAACATAAATTCCTTAGTATACCCGTAAGGAAATTAGAGAAGAGTAATAATACACCAGCAGGCAATGTGACTACAATTTACAAATTGAGATGTAATTTCCATTTTTTTCCTCTTTACCACAATTCATTATTGAAAAAACCCCTACAAAACAAAAACCTTTTTTCAGACCTTCAAGCAAGGAACAACCTTCAGTGTTGTGTTCTGATCCTTTATCTGCAAAGTTTTATTCTGATCACTTCCTTTTCTCCTTTTCATAACAAACACCTAATAAAAAAAAAAAATCAAAGGCCACAAAAAAGCAGCAGTTCAAACCACACAAAGGTCTTTACTGTGAGAGTGGTGAGGCACTGGAATAGGTTGCCCAGAGAAGCTGCAGATGCCACATCCCTGGAGGTGTTTAAGCTCGTGTTGGATGGAGAAACCTGGTCTAGGGAAACATCTCTGCCCATGGCAGGGGAGTTTGAACTAGGTGATTTTTAAGGTATCTTCCAGCCCCAACCATTCTATGATTCTGTGATCATTCTGTGGTCACGTAAACTGACAAAATCAGCCAACACTGGAAAGCTGAGCTGCAAAGAAAAGCCTTATCCAGGAAAATTTTCAAATTGGTATTATTAAATAAAAATGAAAATTAAAAAAAAATTAAACAAATTCCCAAGCTACACTGAAAACCTAAGTGCCACAAATACTATATCTGTGTTAAATTTCACACTGATTAGCTCTGGTTGACCACTAGTATCAAAGAGAAACAAGACATTTTACAACTAAATACTTATTAAAGAATGGTTACTAGATTTCTTCATATGAATGTCCTGGGTCTTCTGTTATAAACATACCTACACAGGAAATATAAAACATATATAAAATGTCCATTTAATTTGTTAGGACTAGATAGACTATAAACACATGTAGAACTTGGCAGAGTGAAGGTAGTTACTTTGTGAAGAAGTGAACTTGAAGCAAATGCCTGAAAGCCACATTACAGATGTCAGTTATCATAATTAATAAAATTCTATAAATATTGAAAAGGTAGAAGTACTGAAAGGGTAGGTAGACTTTAATGCAAGGGTAAGAGTTATAAGAAACTCACCCTGTGCCTAGCTGGAGAATGAAGCCACTGACATTACTTTTTACTCTTTATGCAGTATGTAAAATGTATTAAGTAAGATAATTCACATTATTCGTTGCAAGTGTAACTGCATTTATTTAAAACCAAACTATCCATATGCACTCAATAGAAAGTTAGAATATAAAGCCCAGGGCCTGACCTTGTATTAAAATAAAGAAGAGAAAAAGTAAAACATATCTGTAAATAGTAATCATGCTTTGATTGCTGCCACTAAAATTAACCCCACAGTTTCCATGGTTTTACTGCACATTAAAGAAAATATTTCTACTAAATTAATCACTGCACACTTGAAATTTATGTTTTGACACAGAGATTATAAAAAGAGGTAAAATAAGATGTTCAGCTACCACCCTCCCACAACGGTTTATCAAAATTTTTGGATTGAGGCTTTCTACTTTCTAAGGCTGAACACTGTGAATATTCCTTATGTTCTGCAGCCAACCATAAAGAAATCACGTCTCTTACATATCTCTTATCTTCTGATGATCTCGTTCATCAGTTTATTTTAGAGAT
Organism: Myrmophylax atrothorax; assembly: GCA_026770055.1. Classification (NCBI taxonomy): domain Eukaryota; kingdom Metazoa; phylum Chordata; class Aves; order Passeriformes; family Thamnophilidae; genus Myrmophylax; species Myrmophylax atrothorax. Next base: position 12,066,156 of record JAOXXN010000065.1, on the reverse strand, counting down.
ACTTTCAAACCCATAATTTGCTAGCTGGTTTGAAATTTTCTGTAATGAGTTCCCCATCCCAAGTTCAAAGTAAATCCGGTACTTAGGATTTGGGAGGGAATAATTTGACTAGTGTGTGTACAAGGTAATTATTTCTTTCCTAAAAGTTTAAGCTTGCACTTTCAATTCAACATTATTTATATTAAATCATCAGCAGGAAATACATGTATATCACAAGCAGCCAAACCACAGAGAATATAGCTTTAGCACTGAAAAATCTTTCTGTACTTTGTTAGTGTTTTAGATGGCTGGATTAATGGTGTAACCAAAAAAGAGGCATTTTGACATGATACAGCGGGTTCAAAACCTTTATCAGGAGCAAGTGAAAAATGATGTGAAAGGATTGCAGTGCTATGCCACCAGAGAATATTAATGCAATGAGTCATGTGGCTATTGCATAAACCTCTGTGTTTGCCGCACAGAGGTGAATAATGCGAAATTGGTAAAAAATTTACCTTTTGTCTCACCTGTCTCACCCTACTACCAAGATAGGTAGGAGGAGGAGAATAGCTACAGTTAGGAGGGATACAGGTGGTATGATGGGGAGTAGGGCAGTGGTGGCTGTGGAAATGAGCTGGATGAGCAGAAGGTGTGCAGTTAAGTTGGTCATTAGGTGGACTCCTAGAGCTAGGGGATGGCTAAGGAAGCTGGTTGTCTCAATCAGGATGAGGGCAAGGATTAGGGGTGTGGGTATACCTTCTGGTAGGAGATGGCCTAGGGATGCTGATGGTTGGTTTCATAGGCCTGTGAGTAGGGTTGCTACTCAAAGGGAGAATGCTAGGGCTATGTTTATTGGCTGTTGGGAGATGGGAATGAAGGTGTAAGGTAGGAGGCCTAAGAGGTTGATTGTTAGGAGAAAGGTTATTAAGGATGTGAAGATTAGGGTTCATTTGTGTCCTTTTTTGTTTAATGGGGTTAGTAGTTGTTTTGTGATTAGGTGAAAGAATCAGAGTTGAAGGGTTGAAAGGCAGTTTGAGATTCATCAGTTGTTGGGGGAAGGGAATAAGAGTATGAGGAATAGTGTTAAGGCAAGGATTGGTGGGATTCCTAGTAGTGATGGGCTTATGCATTGGTCAAAGAAGCTCAGGTTCATGGTCAGTTTCAGCAAGTGGTTTTTGTGGTGTGAGTGGTTTTATTAGAGGGTTAGTAAAGGTAAATAGTAAAAGCTTAGGTTTTAAAATGAGCAAGAAGGTAAGTCAGGAGGGTAATATAAAAAAACATGGATTTGAGATTAGTTGTGGCATATCATTAAGGAGAGTGGGCAGTCCTCTTTCTCTAGCTTAAAAGGCTAGGGTTCCCCTCACATCATCTAACATATTGTAATATGATGTAATCAGACACATAAAGCTACCTTTTCTCAACATTACACTGGTGCAGTGAAAGCACTTTGAGCACTACAGCATGGTTCATGTTCAAAAGTGGGGCAAAAAGGGTAGTAGGTAGGTATAATCTGCTTATTCTTGAGGCACAATAGGAGGTATACATTTCCATGAACCATGTTATTTTGCATGTAGAGTCAGATAAAACACTGTAACAACTTTTCAGGAGGTATTCACTGAAACCTAAGGAAGAATTCATTTCAGGTAAGCTCATGCTCCTTTTGTGTTCTCTTTCCTTAATCATTAGAATGATTTTACCTAATTTAAATGGGACATCGCAGAAAAATTTTAAGTCTTGAATGCTTGTGTACCTGCATATCACTGTACATGAAAGGAAACCTAAGGGAGGAAAAAATCCTCACTAATAACCCAACATAGGGGTAAATGGAAACAATCATGCCAAGATGTGACTTCACAGCAGTAAGACAACGCATCTCATCATTTAACAAGAGCAATATGAGAGAATATTGAACTCACAGCTAATATTTTGGAGTAGGAAAACAGAATAATTTCCAGGACAACAAATACGTGGGCCACAAGTGCTAGAGTTTCATATCAGTCCCTATTTTCATTCTAAAAATCACATTCCGCTTATTCCTACTACTGCTTTCTGCTTGTGAAACACTGTTCTAAGCAGAGTAACTTAGGTTCTTTTCAATGTAAGTATGACAGCTAGGATAGTCAATATGAAGAAATATAGGCAGCTCAAAGAAATGCAAAGTGGAAAGAATTTGCAACCTGGTCCAGCACACTTACAGATAACATCAGAGTGCTAGGGAGGATGGCTGACACAGAGCAACACTTCTATGAGAATATTTGAATATATGTCCTGTTGCTGACATAGAGTACGTCATCCATCAGCCTCATGTAAACTGAGAATATACAATGCAAGAGGTCTGAACTCACTAATCCCTTTTCAGTAATACTGGCTCCAAGTTTATGAAACTGGCCACTTGTGATGAATTTTAATTAATATTAGTTTGACCATGATATGACATCCATTACTAAAGAACATACCATAGAGAGAAAACAAGTTAGCGTATGGCTGAAAATTTGCAGAATCATTTTCATAGTATTAACATTGCCTCAAAATACATCAGCTCAGAAATAAATCCTTAAATCCTTGCTTAATTGAAATGGTAAAATCTATAATAATACTAAAAAACTACTTTACAGTCAAGAGAGATGCAGGGCACAAACATGAAAAAGCAACTTGCTTTCCAACGTTGCCACGGTCTGGAATTCTACCAACTAACTTGCTCAGTTACAAATGGGGAAGGACCCCCTCATGATTTCAGTGGAACTGAAAGAGTCCATCAGGTTTACACGGTGACAGAAATGATGATACTGAACCTGCAAGATGCATGCATTACTTAGCTAAAACATAAAGCACAGTATGCAAATTTCTGCTGACTCAAAAGCCAACATACTATATTCATTGGCATTCCCATTGCTCCATAGGGACTACAGAATTAGCTCTTCTCATCAGCAACTGTCACTTGTTGTAAGCAACAGAGAGCACATGCAGTTATGAAAGAACTGATTTCTGTGTTTTCAGATTATCAAATGGATAAAATTGTGTATTAAAGTATTGGATCACAATAATGTCAAAGACCTTATTCTGATTACAGAGCAAATTTTTGTGGCTTGTTGCTGCTCTGCTGTCTAATTTTATAAGAGAGTTGGCTGTTGCCTACAGGAGTCTCTGTTGTTAAAGAGGAGGAGCAGGGTACTCCATTAATGTAGTGGCCACCCAGAATTCAAACCCACTTTGGTATTTTTAACCAGCACTTCAAATTCTAGCATTGTTCCATGTTATGAACACAATGTAAATGCTCAGTTGTCTGCCCCAAGTTCCACAAAATGTTCAAGCAACAGCTTAGGTCTTCACAGAAATATTATATCTCATAAGTTAAGCATTTATTCATGCCCACAACTGGACATTCAGATGAAATTTGAAAGATAAGTAATTTCTGTGTTCTCACACAGCACAGCTGAGTTGGTAGCCTCAGCTGCCCCAGAAAATCTTTTTCTCTTCCTACTTGGTTATTTTCCCAAATAAAACTTCCTTTAACTACAGACTAAGAAACTGGCACAATTTAGCTATTTCCTGATTTAATTTAAATATTTCCAAGTTGGTTTTGGGTTTTATGGGAGTTTTTTGGACTTTTTGTACACTTACTTAGTTAAACTTTAGAGGTAAATCAGAGCATAAACCACCATTTTCTTAAAATACTATACAAAACCTGACAAAACACTTTGTTGAAAAAAGACATAGATGTGTGTTATTTGTGTTCCATGGACAGGCCTTCATGACAGTGTCGGCAAATGTTTTAGGGTCAGAGGAACAGAGCAC
>JAOXXN010000065.1:12047213-12062282 GCA_026770055.1 Myrmophylax atrothorax | reverse complement strand
TATATGCCTTCCAGAATCCAAGCTCACCTTGGTGTTTCCATCCACCACTGCAGACTCTAGCATCACTCCACATTATGAACACAGTGTAAATTCTCAGTTATCTGTCCCTAGTTCCATAAAATACTTGAGCAAGAGCCTAGAACTTCACAGAAGTATTGTATCTGATAAGCTAAGCATTTATTTATGCACTTGCCAAACCACAGCTGGACCTTCAGACTGAATCTCAGAAAATAATTAATTTCAATGTTTTCACACAGCATGGTTGAGTTGACAGTCTCAGTTGTCCCAGCAAATAATCTCTTTTTCTTTCTTACTTGGTACTTTCCTGAGTAGGACTTCATTTATCTACAGACTGAGGAACTGGTACAATTTAAAGATTGCCTGATTACTTATACATGATAGATAAACCTAGGAGGTAATCCAGAGCACAAAATGCAAATTTCTTAAAATACTACACAAAACCTGACAAAATATTTTGTTGAAAAAAGAGATAGATATAAATGATTTTTTTAACTATTTTGAGGTCAGCTTTCTCCCATTAAGTCAATTTTGCTGTTATCAGGTTTATTGTTAATTTCAGTAACAGCAAGATCATGTTCCTTTATGTAAAATTGATACCAATGAGGTTTGCCATCACAGGATTGCACACAAAAATAGTTGTAGAAGACACTAAATAATGCATTAGTAACATTATCATATATTGATTTGGGAAAAAGAATTTTTTTAAGGAAAAAAAAGGCTATCTTAAAAGATGCGATGAACCTAGAAAAACAGTATGATATACATTCTAAAAATATATACTTAGGCATTCAATTTTCTAAATGTAAGCCCAAATGCTTTGTCTTCATGCTTAATTTTAGCCCCTTCCCACTACAGGTAAGTCTTCTGCAAATTCTAGCCTGAGGGTGTACTTTTTCTCCTTTGTGTTTAATGCTGTTTGAAGCTGCCAGAGTGGAACTTGTGAAATTCCCAGCATCACAAGAGAGGTTTGTGGTTTCCATTTAACCCCTGAGTTCTAACTTCTGTTCACAAATTGTCTGAGCAATATGCTACATGCAGAATGTTCCACATGCTGATATGGATGTTGGGCTCCATTCAAATGAAAGCAGAACATGTTTGTTTAAATATCAATTCCACTTAAACATCAATATTTTTTATATAAAAGCTGTACTTGAATGCCATGGAAAGTGGAGAGGGTCTAGATAAAAATTGCAATACTTTTTTCAGTAAGAACATAAGTTCAATGTAAGTAAATAAAACAGACCAAATAAGAATGCACGAACAATCATAGGAAGAACAGATTTAAATTACATGGGTAGCTATCTGGCAAAGACTACAGTGGTTTATTTTTATAGACAAAGTAAAAGCCTTATATAAACAGAAGAGGAACTGAATGTACTAGCTTTAAGGCTTTATTCAAAGAACTTACACCTGAAGTTAATATATTTTTAGAACTGATAAAACAAATGTAATTTAGAGTGCTCAGTGTGCTAAATCTACTTGGCATGCTCTACAGCTTCCTCTTTGCTGCTGTAAGATTTGCTGCCTATAGCTTTTGGCAGTCCCAACAGAGCTAGCTCTTTCCACTAACAAAATACAAAATGCAAAATTAATAAAAGGACCCTTTGAAACTGACAAAAGTGCCTCAGGCAAACTATCTGCCCAGCAGCTGGTTAAAATTTAATCAGTTATTTTTTTCCAGTCCTGTATATCTTTTGTATGGAGCTCCCTAGACTGTGTGGTCAAAGTTTGTTAAAAAGGAAGAATAGATAAGTCAAATTAGCTGCAAAGATAGTTTATTTCTGGTTTTTATTGACAAATTAAACTAATTGTTTTGATCTCCACAGACGCATCTAAAAGATCTATTGACAGATTTTGTCTAAATATTAAAAAATTAACATATAAAGCCTGATTTGGATTATGATGAAACTGTCACTTTTTTATCATGTACTATGACTTTAAATCTTGAAATAATTTTTGTGGAGGTGGGTTTTAGCAGTCAGTGCTGATTTTAAGTGTTAAGACTATCTGTTACAGATGAGGAACAGAGTTACACTGAGTAGTCAGATGCAAAATATAGGGTTGCTCTTCAGTTCATTTAGTTTTCATACTTAAAGATTGTTTCCAAGCATTCAAGTTAAAAGGAGGAATTTTCATGAACCACAGAGTGTTTTAACAGCAGACTTGCATATGTAGATCAGGTTCCTTTCTAGTGTCAGTCTCATCTTTGAAATCTTAGGTTAGACCTTCAAAAGTAACTACATGCAAAAAGTGTTTTGCACAGTTTAGGTAAACTTTAATTCCAGGAATATATTTCCATGCACCAGACTGAGCATATAAAAATTTACCTCTGATTGAATATGACTTTCAGCTGCAAAAATTGTAGCAGATGGCATTTTTTAAGAACTTCAAATAAGCTCACACACTCTATTAGCATATGCTTTATCATAACACCCAGGAACTGTAGGCTTAGAAAAGGACTCTGTTGCATTTCATTTATTATGGTCACACCATCACAGTGGAAGTTTCCCCTGAATGCTTAAAGAAAAGACAGAAAGGTTATTCTAGGAAGCAAATAAGTGAACATGGAAATCATGGGGACTTTTGTTATGTGAACTTACATATTAGCAAAAGAATGAAATTGGTTATGAAATATTTTAATTTATTTTTAATTCAGTGGTACCACTAAGGCATATAACTAGAAGCAAGATATAAGCTACATCTTTTTTATTTAATGTATCTTTACTTGAATTGCAATTAGAAGCCTACCCAAAACACAGATTTCATTGTAATTTTATGTTGATATACTACCTGCTGGCAAAACAGGCATAGACTTCTATTAACAATTCATAGTGTCATGGAGGTGTCAATTCATATTTATGGAGAAGAATAAGGAAGATTATTGTGACTTAAAACTCTAGTGTAAAATTTATTCCATGAAAACCAATGTCCCACAACCTCTTTTAAAAGTGTGTGATGACTCCCTCAACTTTCCAGCTGGCCTGCCTTGATTCCCAGGTGCCCACATGTAGATACGAAGTATACAGGTTATCTGCTGCCAGGATCAGTCACTTCTGTCTCACAGGTTTTATGTATTTGCATTCTGCAATGCCTTATGCTTCCCAAGTCTTCATTTTCAGGAATAAAAGGTCTTATAAGAACACTCAAGTCTTTCAAAGTAACTGAACAACTTGGTGTTCAGTAAATTAATGGTATAGACAGCTACCTTATTAAATGATCTCACTAGTACGTGTTTATCCTAATGTCCTTGCCGTAGTAACTAATAAGTTGTTTCAGTAACATTGTGCTCTGTAAGACACTGCCTCAGGCTGTGCAACAAGCCCAGAAAGCCCAAGGCAGGCCCCAACTTCACCAACACATAAACAGATTCAGTTGCAGGTGGAAATGCTTTCAGGCTATTTACCTTGAGCACATCATATGTCTCTCCCTAAATAACTGTGATAATATGGCCAATAAAAACTCCAAGCAGAGCCTACTTACAGGTAAGGATTTTGACAAATTGTTTTCCTCATAATCTCAGGGTCCATTCTTTATTGATATATCTCTCTACTTCTTTTTAATAAAACCAAATGTCATTAATTGCAAATTGAAAAGTTCTCTCTTCATTCTTTAAATCTAACAATGTTAAAAATAAGAATATGAATGCTAAAGCATTGTAAGAAGAGTTATATAACTCTGCATTTAACTGTCAGAAATAAACCAAAACTGCAAACTCTACATTTTAGTTGAATATTCATTGGCAGAAATAAATTCCTTTTACCATGACAATTCTGTTTTGTTTATTCATCCTGATATACTCGGTAGTTTTTTATACTATGATGTTACTCACTCTTCCATTACTATCCTATTATTAATAAAACAAAATGCTGTTGCATTACCAGTAAGCATCCACCTCTGTAATATATATCCTCTAATGCTTGTGAAGTCTTGATGATACATAATTGAGGGCAAACTCTGGGCCTTCTGTGCTGCTACAAATAGGAGACCAGAATTGCACACCTTGTTTTTGCTTAGCTCAGGACATTGTACTGGCAGCTCTGATGTAAACATCTGCCTTCACCTCTGCTTTGATTCAGTCACAGCACTGCATTTTGTATATCTGAGGGGCTGCCCACATCAAATTGTTCGTGTGTTTCTGTAGCTCAGCCAGGTGTATTGTGTTGACTTTTTGAGATCCAATAATGGTCTAACAGTATTAATTTGCATACAGGTATCTTTAAAAATGTCTGAAAAGAGATGTGAAACATTTACAGACAGCAATGACAAGAAATTAATTCAGGCAGAAGTGCAAAGCAGACAGTGCTATTCAAATCAGTAAATAGTTCACCTACAGCTGAGATTGTATTTTCTCATAGATTATGAATTCTGGAACTCCTGACAAAGCTTAACAGTTCCCCAAGAAAATTATGGAGTAATCATAACCAAAAACTACATGAGAAAGAAACTACACCTTTGAGGTGAACATGAGAAGTGTGTATATACATATATATACACATATGCATATGTGCATGTGTGAGGTTGCTTTAGGGTAAATGCAAGCCCAAATACAAATATTTTTCTGTTCTGTGCCATGTCATGAAATCCACAGCCTAAAAGTGGTCTCATCAGCATACAGAAAGAAAAGCTGAATAAATTATTCTTAGGAGATAGCAAAAGGGACATTTTCCTTATGGACCAGCATTTGGAAAATTCATCTATAACATGCAAAGTGTCCTGGTTCAAATACCTTTTCAGGTTCTGAGGACACTTGTCTGGATAGTCATTAGGAGATGAAAGAAACAAGTCCATTTCCCTCTCTATATAATTATGTGAAGTACAACAAGTAATAAAGCAGTGAATGGTAGAATTCCCAACTAGAAAGTCCTTTTTCAGACTAACTGCTAGCACGAGATCTTGCAAAGGAAGTGCTCATGAGATAAAAGAGAAGAAGCATCATGTTCCTCTTCCATTTGCACTGTGTAAGCCCCAGGTCTGAACAAGTCTAGAACAAATCCTTACCTTAATTGCACCCCTTGGGAAAGACAGGTAGAGGATCACTTTACTGTGAATTGTAATAGGATCTGTGAAAAGAACTGTGAGAGATATTGGTAGTGTTTATGTGTTCTTGATGGCCCACAGAGACCCAGCTAACTATTGCAGTTCAGCATTCTATGCTTTTGCCACAGAATGTCTTACCTGCCAAATTGTCTTCCCTACTTCACTCAGACTTTCCAGGCATATGTGGATTCTTTTCTTATATACTATTAATACTTAGGACAAGCCTAAGGGTATTGTAACTTTGCTTTAAAAAGCACTTTTACAAACCTAGCTATCTGTTCAGAAACCTCAGGAGTTAGGTAAGTTTTAGCATCAACCAGGACTAGACATGCCAGGGAGAGGAAGTATCTATTTTGTGGTTCCAAGGATCTACACTCCAATTTCAACACTACAGTAACCAGCGCATCCATCATGTGATCTCTTTTGTGCTTACTGCAGAAAAATGCTTTCCTTGTTTTTTCTAGGATATGAGCAGGGCTGCTAAAATGAGCTGCAGTGAAAAGAGCAGAGCAAGACCACAGTTTCATCTCTATGAGTAACATGATCTTAACTTGTACAAGTAGTTATAACTAATAAGATAAAGATAATGAAGATGACATCAGATGTTCTGCTCAGAAGTAACAAAATACATTCACCTTCTAAAAAGTCATTTCCCTTCTCTTTCTTTTATAAAATGATGGTGGGTGGAAAGTCTCTCCCTGCTGACAGTAATCTCTCTCTTTCCAGCTCCTGAAGACTCTGTTCCTATATTATAAATTTTACCTTAGACTCTTTAGATATTTTCCCTGCTTCCAGCATAAATGAAGAGGGAAAAATCACAGATCTATACATAGTTCTCATTGGAAGGACTACGAAGGGACTCTGTGCTATGTATGATAATCTGAACAAGAATCCCACTTCTGATTATTATCAAAGAGCTGTCACTCCTTACAAAAACCTGTGGGAAACCTTCCAAAGTAAGCAAGCCTCAATAATTATTTTGCACTCACTGGTCTCCTTCTTTAAACTAATAAACAGATCTATACAAAAACTAAAGTAAATAATAATATAGTCAAACAGCACTAAGTACTTATACACCAATAGTAGAATAATTCAGCTGCAAATCAAGCCAGTAAGAAGAAAAACAAAAAGCTCAGTTTCACACAATATCACTATAAATGTCATTATTTATCCAAGGTCATCAGTCCTGGGAGGTAAAAGATATAATATTCATCTAAGGGTTGAGTGGACCACAAAAAATATTACTAAATTACTTAAAAGTGTAACGATAGCCTTGATGACTGAATTATTCTTCAATATACAAGAAGGGTTTAAAACCTGGTGGTAAACCTTCTCTCAGATCACTAGTTTTAATGATAAGATAATTAAGATAAAGTGTTAGGTTACCAAGTACAATTTATCTGATCTGTGATTAATTTGAGGAAGATGGAGATTTGAGCAACACACATGAAATATATAAAATGAGTGTCTGATTAGGAAGAAAAATATGTGACAAAGTACTTTCAGAAGAATAAGGCTAAAACTAAGGAGAAAATATATATTGTGCTGGAAGACAGTTATACCTGCTGGAAGGTCAATGGCAAGTTACATCAAAACTGACAGCTCAAATCTGAACTTTTCAGGTCTTGGGAGTGTACAAGAAGAACAGGCTCAGGCTCAGTTTATTATCCTGAATTCAGGATTCCACTACTTGTTACAAGTACCGTACACATTGGTGATGGAAGACTGAAATCAGAGGCATGGTTCTCCTGTACACTTTAGCAAGAACAGCTAGTAAACAAAGGCAGTAATCCTCACATCCTTGGCATATGTTAACTTTTATGAAAGTTTGTTTCTCATTTACAGAGGGTAAGAGTCCATCACCATTCATATTGACAGAGTTAAAACTGTTTTCTCAGTAATGCTATTAAAAGTTGGGATGTTTAAGGGGCAGCAGACACTTTGGATTAAAGTGACAACCTCTGAAATTGAAGAGGGAGAGAATTTTAGGCTCTCATTAACCATCACATTTAATCAAGGAGATTCTGTAAAGATATGTCTAAAGTCAGTTCTTAATGTAAATACTTTGCCAACCCTATTGATTCCTGTGAACAAACCTACTATGTACAAGAGACAGTAGATGTTAGAGTGTTTCAGATTCATACACCCTGTTTGGCATTTCACTTGAGTTTCATATTGTATGTATAAATAGCTGAGACACTTGTATTAATATATCAGCTAAAATTAGAAATACAGTAATTTAAATGCAGGGAGAATTTAAATAAAAATCAAAGAATATAAAACAGCCTTAATCTTTATACTGTAGCAGCTTTATCCCAGCTCGTCTCAGTAGGCATTGTGACATTGCCTACGAGTTGTATAGAGCACGCATAGCAAACTACTGGAGGTTTTATTTTGCCAGAAACCACAGACATTTGTTTTTATTAGCATATCTGAGGTATACTAGCTTTGTGCCTGTAGTGTGAAAAAGACAGGTATTTAAGTAACCATCTAAAAGTATAATTATGGACAATTTGCATATCTTTCATGGTTCTGTCTTTTGTAAAAGGATGCAGCAACAGTGATTGTATGAATTTCTATCCATTACTCTGCTTTCTGATACTAGGCTTTAAATTATTAAATTGAAAGTGGATATTTGGGTCTGTCAAATATATTCAGAGAAAAAAAAAGAGTGTCAAGGCACTTGGGTTCTATGTATAGTTTACATCCAACCAACATTTCTGAAAGAGCTTCATTTACAAAGGTTCCACATCTGTAAATTTATGGAGGGAAATACTTTCTTCCCATTTTTTCCCCCAATTCCACCAATTTTCTACTTCTGAACCCAGTTCCTGGTCCATAAATTAATTTGGTCTATTATCACACCTTGATTAGAGCATAAAACACTGAACTACAGACAGCAGAAGGTAGGTAGCACAGTAGCATTACCAGATGACTGATTTCTGGCCCACTCTGTTGTGTTCGCTGGAGAACCTGTGTTAAGGAAAACAACATTAATCTACTTGCACCTGTAGATGAATGCCAGGATGAACCATTTTCCTTGCAAAAATAAATTCCAAAGGTAATACCTAGGTATTGGGAAAGACTACATGTACCTTTAGCTGTGGTCCACTTTCAGTAGTCCTTTTGAAGGAGTATGATATGCATGACAGATTGGGAATAAGAAAGCAAATATTTGAGACCATACAGATGGAGTTTTAGAAAATGCCCGATATTTTCAAAATCAGCTCAGAAATCACTTGAGAAAAAAATCCATATGAAAATCTAAAAACACATTATGTGATTATCAGATCATATAGCAGCTGACAGTACAAGATCAACAAATTTCCTGTCTGAAAACAGAAAACATTGTAGATGTTCTCCCTAGGACCCCAGATCTTTTTTCAGATACTTTCTTCAGTACATCTTGTCAGTGAAAGGCTCTGATAGAGAAAAGAATTCACACCAGCTGTGCTTTGAGCTTTCTGGAAAAGGTTTTGAGACATAAAGACATCTGTAAAGGGAAGGAGACAAAACTGCCCACATAGATTTTGTCTGAACCAACCAACAGCACATGGCAGAACAGCAATAACAACCAATCAAAAATCAGTGGTCTCCTGGAAAATTTACTGTAGGTCTTAACCTATGAATCAGAGGTGTTTAAAAAGGTTTAATTGGAATTACTTTCATGCAAAGATGCTGTTTGAGGCAAAATAATTTTAACAATATAGTTACTATTTCCTATAGAAAACCTGCAAACTTAGTTTAGAGAAGTGGGGTGTATTCTACAAAAACAAAAAAAATCTACATAAATATTTTAAATTTTTTAAATCACATTTCAAAATGAACACATTTGGTGCAGAAAAAAAATGGAAAAGAAAGAAAATTATTTTGTTCTGAAGTTGAATTATAGTAAATTTCAAAATAAAAACATTAAAATCATTAGAAAGTATTAAATCAGAAATCATAGTCATTTGAAAGCTACTGAGAGGGGGATGGTATAAGAACAGTGAAAATGCTATATCTCAAAATTGACTGTAATCTCTTTCTTTTGATATTTTTGATTGGTTGTTATTGCTGTTCTGTTGGGGTTTTTTCCCTTTTATTATTCTATTTCAACAACTGAACCAGTATTATTCACTGGAATCCATTAGATACCTAATGTGAGTGGCTTACAAACCTTTTCATGCTTTCTACTGTACACCTTAAAGCTTCTGACAACATTATTATTATGCAATTTAAAGTTTTTCCTTTTCTCTGCAAGATTAATATTTATTATTTCAAACAGTTGGGAAGTGTTCATCTGAGTTGATTCATTTCTTCCTTGATCTTTCATTCTAGATGCCCATTAAAATCTAGATTCGAGATAAAGTTATAAAATAGAACACAGCCTATATAAATGTTAGAGGATTTGATGGACCACCTGCAGATGGCTAGACATTTATTTTGACTTACCTCATTCATGTTGCTCTCCAGCATAACAATACACTTGACTTAAAAGCAAAAAATATTTTTTTTTTAATATAAAGCTAAGACAGTCACAAAAATATTCTCCTGGGAAAATGTTCTTATGTCAAAGACCAGGTTTCAGAACCAAGAACACAGCAAAATCCTGGATAGCTATTTTCCTTAATGTCTATCAAATAATGAACAGGGAAGACTAAGGGTGATCTCAACTTGAACTACGTATGAAATACCTACTATGTTATCTACTGATGTGTCTACTGCTGAGTTCCTTAGCATAAAAATAAATAGATAGATAGATAGATAGATAGATAGATAGATAGATAGATAGATTTTGAAATTAGGAATCTATCACTAGAGGAATCATAGACCCTACAGGTACACATAATAAAAACTGCCCTAACAAACTGTGGTCTTTATTTCTCTCAAAGATGATAAATTAATGAACACAATTCAAACACATCAGTCAGAAGTCTTAAATACACAGTATGAGACGTTTTTAAAGAAAAGGTATATTGCTGCAGTGCACACCCAAAAATGTTCTAATCTCCCTGTGCATTCTTCCATTGATGAGATTACAGGCCAGTTTTAACCCCATCATAAGATGAAAGCAGTTAATATTATGACAGTGAATTCCAAAACAAAAGGGTCATCCTCCACTTAAAATTAACGGAGTACAAGAATGGTTACCAAAAATAATCTAGCCTTCCTCCTGACCTCTAAATCTTAGTTAGCTGGCAGTCTAAATGAGGCAAGTCAACACATGTCCTACTCAGACACAAGGAGATCCCCAGGAGTTTATCACCCACACATATGCACCCAAACAGACTCAAGTTTGAGTGAAAAGGTGAAATTACCATTTGAAAACTCATTTTGTCTTCTAATTAAGATTATCTATGCCTCAGACATTGATGACTGAAATTCTGAAACAGGTTTGGAAGCATAATCCTCCACCTATATCAGCTTCCATTTCAGAAAGCAGCTATTGGCTGTGCTGTGCAGATCTGGTATATTTTGACTAATAGACAAGAAAATCTGGAAATCTCAAAGCTCAAGAAAACTGCGTTTCCTTGATTTGTATCTTTTATGACTTCAAAAATGACTAGTGGCTATTAAAACGTTGTCCTCATTTCACCCAAAATATTAGAAATACTTAACGCATCCTATGAAAAGCAATGACCATTTTAAATGCAGAATCAGGAGAAAATCAGTGATATCCAGCTTTTGATCAAACCTTCTCTGGAAGCAACTGTATCTGGAGCTGCAACAAAAGACTTCTGCTTGCAGTCTAAGGTAACGTTACAAATGTGAAGAAAGGCATCACCATGTAAACTAATTATGTTTCACTCGCCTTTTTAAAAATCAGGCACCAATTTTACAGATAATTACACTGAGATACAGTAAGAACAATGGTCAATGTGGCAGAGAGGGATATACTAATAGGAGAGATGATTAGAATATGGTAGAAGTTTAATCATACAATCTTCTTCAGAAGTCACTTCTGGCAGGTAATTCCTGAAGAGCTTACTCTTAATTTAAGCCTGTAAACTGCATGATTAGTTGGTAATTTAGAAAGGCAGAAAAGACATAAGAATGTACATGAAACTGCACTTGGACTAAATAAAGAAAAACACAGTGATTGTGGCAAGTTTCCCCAAGAAAATAGCAAATGGCTATAACCTTCAGTGTTATGGCTGGAATATTTTAGATGGTTTTCTGTCCTAAAAATAAAACCTCATCTCCTCTGATCAAAACAAGTATATGTTTTATATTGTATATACACATTTACAATATTTAAAACATAATTATATTTATATTAAAGAAGGCACTTTACAAAATGTAAGCATCATTTTTAATAGATTTCAATGATTTGTAAACCTCAGTTTCACTATGGGTACTTTCCTATGGGATCTCTTGTTTTTCCTCTAGTCTTTGAATCTTTTAAAGCCTCTCTCATTATTTTTGTTGTCTGAAGTTGGGCAATAATGTTACTGTGATTAATTAAGCAAAAAGACATGGAAATGGGGGTGTGGTAATCATCAGATAATAAAGCCCTCTGGGTCTCGCAATGCATGAGGTGCAGCCAGGACCCTTTATCCCCAGAGGTCTGATTATCTCCAGGAAAACTACACCTCCCTGTACTTGCTGTATGGCTATTATGAAGTATCTTTACATTTTATAGATAAAGTAAATTACTTTAATCACTGAAAATTGCCAGTGTTGTGAGGTTTCAGCTGTGAGGTTCACAGAGCTTAATCTGCCCATTTCAAGTCTGAAATAACCAATAATTGTTCTAATAAAAGCACCAGTAAATCATTATTTAAATGCTGGGATCATCCCCTCAGAGTGGCAAAGGCACCTTCTGTATGTTTGATGACATGGGGTGCTCGTTTAACCATAACCCTGGAAGTGCAAGTCATAAGGGAAATACTCTACCAGGGCTATTTAGTGTGTGTAATCAATGTTTTGTTAGAGCATCAAATTATTTTCTGTCATTCTGCAAAGTCCTAGGTCAGCAAACAATAACATCTGCCCAACATCTGAAAAATCTCTTTGGAAAAATTCCAGATGTCTTCAATTTGTCACACTTCCAATCAAGCATTTTTCAGAAAATCTTCAGTGGCTTTTGTTCAAAGGCAAAATATATTTTCCCATTCCTAAATCATTGGAACGCAAAAGAAGCATGTTTACTAATTGCAAATATGATGGGGATGTCAGTGACAACTCTATCCTGCCTTCCACATGCTCTGGAATTGTGAACACAGGGCTTTGGCAGAAGCCACGGTCAATCAAAACATGTATCATCCTTACAGCTGCCAGCCCTGGGACCATGATATTCTCACTTTTGTTTTCCATGGATGAGCACAGAAGTAGAAATTTCAGAATTACATCACAACTGATTAAAGAGTCACCGACTGACAAAAATATCACTATTTGGAGTGTTCCTTTCAGGAAGGGTATTTCCAGAAAAAAAAATTAGTTACACTGATATATTATCCTTAACAGTAGTATTACAGTAATATATTTAAAATACATTAACAGTTTGCAAAGATTTGCAAGCAGTTACACGGGACGATGGATTTTCAGCAGCCTACTTCCAAGAGGTTTCAGTGAGCTAAAACACCATGAGAAAAACACTATAGGATATGGACATATAGTTAAAAAGGCATTCCTGATTATGTGAGTATTTAGAAAGATGATCTATGTCTGAACTGTGTCAACAGATGAATTAAAAACACTCCAAGGCCTTTTTGCAGTGCAATGTTCACATACACATACAAGCTGATGACTAGTCATCCAAGAATGCAACTAGTCATATTTATTAAACTAATGTATGACAGAGTTTCCACTGGCATATTATTCTGGAGAAGGTTTACCTAGAAACAGAAACAATATCCTCAGGAGAGATGAAAAGACAGAACTAGGGGGCACAGGAATATTGGTCCTAATGCCATTTATCCTTTTTTCCCCCTTTTTTTCAAGAAATGTTAAAAAGTTGACACATTTCTCATGACAGGAAAGTAATTTTAGTTCAGAAGGAAAGTGTGTGCTATCAGTAATTCTCCAGAGAAATCTGAGATTATTGTGCCAGAGGCAATTAACCCTGAGTAATAAAAACTTCCAGCAGCCTCAAATGACAACCTGATAGAAGAGCAGATATTTCCAAGGGAAAATAGTGGCTTGCAAACAAGATATCTTTTGCTTCTGTTCTGGCTTTCAACCCAAGCTTTTAAGATTCCTGCAGTAATTTGTTTACCAAGTTGAATAATGAGAAGAATTAATCAGAAGAGTTTTCATAGGAGAAATATGACCAGTAATGTGAGCAAGAATCATATAATATAGAAGACCAATGTCATCACCTTCTGGAAGAAATCCAAATTGAGAGATTGAATCTGGTTACAAGTTACAGCATAGGAGATGAGAAAGAATGCTCTGTGGAAGGCTGCACTTAACAAAACTAATTGGTAAAAAACCAAATGAGAATATCAGTCCTAGCAATGAAGATGAGATAAAATTTAAGAGTAGACTTTTTCACTCCTCTAGTCATAAAAAGAATGAGCTGGTGACAGGACAGATATCAGAAAAAACATATGAAAATGAGCAAGATGGAAAGATTATGTATTTTGATAACTAATTTGTTAGTGTTGAAAATCTATTGCATTTTTAAGATTCAAAAGTAAATGTTAAAATCTCAGTACTGTGTCCTAATCTCATCTGGGATAGAGAACTTTTCTTCCCTGTAGCTGGCACAGTGCTGTGTTTTGGACTTAGTATAAAAATAATGTTGCTAATACACTGATGTTTTAGTTGTTGCTGAGCAGTGCTTACACTAAGACTTTTCAGCTTCTCATGTTGCCCTGCCAGTGAGGAGGCTAGGGGACACAAGGAGCTGGGAAGGGGAACAGCAAGGACAGCTGATCCCAGCTAGCCAAAGGGATACCCCAAGCCACGGGGAAAGACAGTGCAGGGACTGGCAGGACATCTGTTGGAGAGTGCTGAGCAATTGCATGCTGCTTGGCTTTTATTCTAATTATTTTACCTTTATTTAATTATTTTTTTCTTCCTTTTCTGTCTCCTGTTAAACTGTCTTTCTCTTAACCCATGAATTTTGCTTTTCCCCCCTTCCCAGTTCTTTCTCCCATCTCACTGGGTGGGTGGGGAATGAGCAAATGGCTGTGTGCTGCACGGCAGCCTGCTGGGGTGAACCACAACAGTTCTTCCAGTAGAAGAGTTGTATGCTTTGGTGAATACCAAAGCATGAAGTGTAAGCAGGCTCAGGGAAGGAAGGTAGTGATCACAAGAGGAAATTAACCCGAGGAATACATGTCAATTCCTGTAACACAACAACTAGAAATAAACAGAAGAGGTTGAAGTGATGTATTGAAATTTGCTTCCTACGAGAATTCTGGACAATTGCTATTGTCAGCCAGGTCCAGGGGAAGGTGTAGTAGGGAACCAGCTCCCCACAAAAAGGAAAATTCTTGGAAGCTATGTACAGAAGGGAAATTTGCAGCTGAATAATCCTCAGATGACAGAACCTAAATAGAAAGAATGTGATTAATCCTCCATGTCTGGTAGTTTTCAGTATTCCACTGAAAAGTAATATAGCCAGAAAGAATTTTCCAGTGTACTCCTGAAACATTTCTATGAATGTGTTAGTTTTCTCAAGATAAGAAAAATAAATGTGACACTTCCCACAATTGCTCCATTTTCTTTTTAATTTTTGGTTGAAATAATTTCTGTGAAGATTTTGCTATTAGTACCAAAATAGTAAGGGCACTGCTTTTCAATTTTCTATATTAAAACATCAAAATTACAAGTAGCAAATCAAAAGCATACCAAAATATTCCATTCTGCAAATACTGAAATACTTCATTAGATTTACTCTTCTTTAGAGATAGATGGGTAATTTGGTGGTGGTGTGTGTGTGCATATCTGCAAAATCTGAAATGTCATTAAAAATATGAGATTTTGCTATTAATGTCAATGGAGTCATCAAACAACTACAAAACCATTAAAACTGAAATCTTCTGGAAAGCTCAAGACTAATCTGAAAGAAGCAAAAAG
>JAOXXN010000065.1:12022800-12041654 GCA_026770055.1 Myrmophylax atrothorax | reverse complement strand
TGGGCACCTGCTGGGCTGTTCTGCTGCCAAGCAGCACAGTTCCCCTCATCAGTTTTGTTTGCTCAAGATGTTTGTACTTTTTTGTTTGTAAACACAGGAATGTTAACAGAATTTTACCATAGTCTGTGCTTAGTTTTTGAAGCCAAAAAAACCTGTTCTACAAGAATAGATGAAAACATTTTTTTCCTGTTTCTATGGGACCAGAATTTATTCACATTGGGTACACTAAGGACTTTAAATGAAATACTTCTATTTTCAGCTGAAATCCACTACTACTGTATATAACAAATTTTCTGAACTAAAAAAAAGGAAAAAAAAGCATTAATAAAGTATGATGAATTATTGCAGACTGGCAAGTGCTCTTTAACTCTTCAAGAAAGGCAGCAACAGCTGTGAATATCAAGCAGAACTCACTCATTGAAAATGCCCCATAATTTACAGTTTAGAGTAAAAAGTGGTGGGGGTGTAAAGGGGCAGGGGGAGACCTCTCAAACATTGACCAACCCCAAAAAGTGTTTCATCTTACTGCAACATCTTTGAATTCCATCTACATCACTGCCTTTAACAAAAGCTTTGTTTGAAGTGCATTACATGTATAAAGGCCTTCATCAGTGAACACTGTGGGTTAGTGCGTTTTAGTTTTAGCATGTGAATAACAGGTCCCACATGCATCATCATACACCCTTGCAATGTCCCCATGCTGAAAACGCACAGGATTTGTGTTAACCCTGTGATTTGAGAACAATAACTGTTAATGTAACTCAGTTAACTGTATTGCTTTTAATTGAAGATAATCTTGATTACAGCCAAAGGGCACTATTAATACTCTGAAGAAATGACTAAGACTTTAGCATTTGAATGTTGTAGAGAAAATAGAACTAATTAGCACTAATTTAATTCTAAGATTAAAGAAAATTCTTTTTTTTAATTTTTAATTTAAGATAAACTATTTTTCTCAGAACAAAGAAAGAATAATAAGTACTTTTTCCAACTGAAAGGCATTTTTTACTTTTGCATTATTTCATTAATATGGGAATATGGGAATCATGACCCCATTAAAGATCAAATAATAAGCATTTAATTATTGACAGCAAATAAATTTTTAATAAAGATACAAGGGTTTTGCTGTATAAAAGAAAGAAAACAAAGTACCTCTGACCCAGAAATTCTTAGAGGATCTCACACCACTATATAATCTATAACCCAATTTTAAAAGGATAGGTTCACAAAGGGACGTGTCATTTTTCTTTCTTCTGTACCACAGAATGAGGTACTGTAAGTATAACATCTGTGAAAATGCTCCCCAGAAGTACCCCAGTTCTATCTTAATCATGCACTTAAACTAAATAATACATTGAATATGTCATAACCAGGAGGACAGTCATGCTAAAAAGTGATTTAACCCCTTTTTACTCTACAAAATAATACTTTCTTTTCTTTACCCTGGGACTAGTTGTCATTTATAATTTCTGACCAAGGGAGACATAATGGATTTACAATGAAACCCTGATGCTTTTCCAAGGAACATGAAGATGCAGAAAATAAGCACCCCTTACATTAGCAGACAAAAAGATGTTTTCACTGGAACTCTGAGCCTCATTCTGATGCTGGCAAATAAATGGACTGTTTGCAGGTTCTGAAAGCATCGTTTCTGGCTAATCACAATTCTTCAAGGTAAAAATAATATGAACTTTTTCTGAACCTTCTAATGCATCACAAAAAAAAAAGGAAGAAAGAAAGAAAGATTCAACATGACTTTTTCCAGCTTTGCATTCGTATTCAGAAGGGGCCCTAATCCAAGAGCCCCAATCCAAGCAGTCCCAACCAAATATTCAGATTAGTTTCCTAAAATGAAATGACATACCTATGCAGCATAAGGGAGAGGGGAAAAAAAAAAAAAGAGGGACAGAGAAAAGGAATTAGGAACTTGTTACTGTAAGACACACCAATTTTTCCCAAATTACTTCTTTTGCCACTGGTAAGTCTCATCAGAACATCACACCAAGGAGGAAAAAAATCTTAAATACGTAAGGAGTAGAAGATAAAGAAGAGCTGTCAGAAGGCAAAATATTTACTAAATTATGGAATCTATTTAGTCTTTTCATAGTTTAAATGAAATAACATATTCTTGACAGATGAGCAAATTTGAAAAGATACGTTGAGATTCATTTTGAATAACCCCCGTACTAGCTGAGCTTCATGAATTTGCAAAAGTGGCTTGAAATTCTCCCAAGCACTGTTTTCCTTCAGATTCTCCAGATTTTCAGAAGAAATATAATATATAAATAGGGAGAAGTGAGTCACATGAACAAAAAAATACCTCCTCAACAATTCAGTCTAAGTTTATGAAGCATATTATCTGAGATATTAAGAAGAAATTCTTCACTGTGAGGGTGGTGAGGCACTGGAACAAGTTGCCCAGAGAAGCTGTGGATGCCCACAGCTGGAAATGTTCAAAGGCGGGTTGGATGGGGCTCTGAGCAACCTGATCTAGTGAAAGTTGCCCTGCCCATAGCAGGACGATTGGAACAAGATGAACTCTAAGGTCCCTTTTAGCCCAGGCCTTTCTGTGATACTGTGATCTAGGGAGTCTCTTAGTTCTCCCATCCCTATAGTGCTGGTAGGAAACTGGCCGCAGTCACATGTAGGTAGCAGTCATGGAAACAGTCTTCATTTTGTGAAGTAGTACCCCTCATTAATCTACATGTCACAAACAAAGTAAAAAAATCTGCAAAAGAAAGTACTTTTTATATAATTTATTTCTCACACAGTACCTACAAACCTCTGCGTGGTCAGAGTTACAGTACTGTGGCCAGGGCAGACTTGCTCTCAGTCTGCCTGCCAACATAAACATCAAAATAGTGGAATTATCAATATCACTTTCAAGGATATCCAGAACATTCATGGGTAAAACCAAACATTTTGAAAGGAATATGACTTCTTGAGAAAACCAGACAGAAACCTGGAAATGGTTTAGGTCAAGCCTTCCTTTGTTCAGTGATGTCAATTCTTGTGAAACATCTGGTGAAGGCCACTGCAGGCCACTCAAGGACAGGGTAATTGCTGCCCTGTGGTTTGGATCAAGCCTGAAGGGCCATTTAAAGATAATTTTTAGGGTTAGTTTTCTCATCTCCTAGGCAAACTGCAACATGGCAACATCTGCTTTATTGGGAACAAAATTCATCATCATCATCATGGCCAGGCTTCATGAACAAAGATTTGGGAAGGGCTCTCCCCACCTGGGTGTGCCCTTCCAGCCTGCACAGTGGATTTTTTAGGTGAGGCACAGCATGCGCAGAACTGGCCCCACCCTTTAACTCCTAAGGGTCATCTGCCACGGCTGAGTGAGCTTGGACAGTGACAGTGAAGTCCTCAGGACTAGAACCTACAGCCCCCGGTATTCCCAGGAGGACTCCCATCCAAGTACTAACCAGGCCTGACCCTGCTGAGCTTCTGAGATCTGACGGGATTGGATGTCACGGTGGCATGGCCGTAGTTGCTAGGAACAAAATTAAGCCCCTAGTAATCACTTTTGAAGACACTTCATAATGAAAATGTTAAACCACCCCTGTCGTCATCTACTAATGTTGTAAAGATCACTTTGATTTTCATGTGTCTTCTCCTACAGTATAAATTTTTATAGTGTAAAATATAATATATGATGCCTTCGGCTGCTTTAGCTTTGATGCAAATGTACTCTCTGCATATTTACAGTAACAAGATTGTTACGCAGGCAGCTTCTCAGCCTGTTTGCCAGGGCATGCACATTGAGAAAGCACCTCCAGTATTAAGGCTTCCCAGTAATGTCAAAATTAATATAAATCATTAATCCAAAGTAAAGAAGCATTAAACTGAGCACCTATAGATGATTTGAGGCTATTAAAGCAAATATTCACAGATAAAATATGTATAGGGGGATGTCAAAGTTTACCCAGGTATGCATGTGGATTACAACAAAAATTTTTACCTGTAAAACCTTGTAAGAACTTTTTGTTAGTTGAACAGTCCACACAGATGAGAAGCATCACTACCTAATGCCTCTTCAGAAGATTACCTGCCAAACACCAGAGAGAAAAATGTAGTATGGATCAATATAAAGCCCTAAGAGCCTCAAAGTGGTGAGATGTTTCATATTCAGACCTACTCATGTTAAAATACATAGGTAATGGGAAAAATGGAAAACAGAAAGCTTCCATGTTTGATGACAAGCTAATAGCCCTACAAATTAAGGCACCAACTAGAAGAACTCAATTTTTCAAAATAACCATGACAGATGTTTTAGCATTAATGGAACATTTAAGCTTCTTTTTCCCCAAAAGGATGCAAACACTCAAAAATACTGATCCAAAGTCGTATCCACTGCTAGTCACTGAAGAACTTTGGTCTTCAGTAGATCAGATATGTCTTCACTCTAAGATTAAAGACTAGAGAGGCATCAGTCAGATATACAATAAGCCTAAGGATGTGCATGTATTTAACAGAATATTTTTGGAACCAGCCCAGGATTATTTTATTCATACCCTTTTAACACCAGTATGGTGTTAGAGCCTGACCTGACCTCAGGTTTCTTTGTCTTTTATACCTAGCTGGCAGTTCACCATGCACCTGCAAGTTCATTCCTCCTTTTCATTTCTTCCCCCAAGGTGGGATGGGGAGAAGAATCAAAAGGAGGTAAAATCAGTGGGTTGAGATAAGAACAGTGCAACAACAACAAAATAAAAAAGATAAAGAGGAATAAAACCCAAGAAAGACAAGTGATGCACAATGCAATTGCTCACCACCTGCTGACTGATGCTCATCCCATCCATCCCTGAACAGTGACTGATGTCTCCCGGGCAACTCCCCCTAGTTTATTTATTGAACATGACTTTCTATGGTGTGGCATGGTATGGAATACCCCTGTGGCAATTTTGGGTCAGCTGTCCTGGTCACCCTCCTCCCCAGCTTCTTCTGCACCTGCTCATTGGCAGAGCATGAAAAAGTGAAAAGTCCTTCTTTGCTTAGAGTAAGCACTACCTAGCAACAACTAAAGCATCAGTCTGTTTCATTTTCATACTAAACCGTTAAACAGCACCATACCAGCTAGAAAGTAGAAAATTAACTCTGTCCCAGCTGAAACTAAGACAGGGTATCATTCTCTCAAGAATGTAGTGTGTCAGTCTCAAAACCACCACATGAAAGAGAAGTCCATGCATAAAATAAACACCACCCTCCCACCCACACTCAAAAAAAAACAAACAAAAAAAACCCCAAAACAAAACCCCCCACAAATGACCAAGGCATACTTAATTTTTTCTCACACCTCTATGTAGATTCTTTTCTTCTAGTCGCATTGTGCCTGATACATGAGCTTCTCAAAACCATTTATGAATCTGCATTAATTTTAAATACAAATGAGGCCGTCTTTTGTTTAGCTCAGAATTTGTTGTAAATTCTGCCCATTTACAACTAAGTACTTACTAACATGAACAAGAGCAGTCCATTCCTCAGACACCTGCATTGCAGCTTTTGGGGATGAACAGTACATAGCTAACTTTTCAGTTCAAGGTCTTCTTAATTTCCCAGCTTGATGGAGAAGGCAGAAGATATCAAAAACATCTCACGTGAGATGAAAGAAAAGCAGTGTGCCATCTACTGCCTTAACCAGATTCTGACACTGGCCTTTCCAGGGAAGAGGGGTTATTGAATAATCTGATGAAAAATCAAGGGTTTGCCCATAGCTAGAAGAACTCCGAATGAAAATGGGAACATTGGAGGTGACATTAACAGCATGTAGTGAATATTTCTTAACTTTAGCAGTCAATTTGCTGAAAAAAGAATCTTGCTAAATTCTGTATTTCAGTACCAGCTTTTATCAAGGAATTCTGCCAGGGAACTTAGTGAAAGTATTTCTTTTTATCAGCTTTGAGTTACTTCCTTTTTATTCAGTTGTATATTTTCTTATTTTAGCATTAGGAGAAAGGGTGAATAGTGTTCCTGATCTACCTTCTCTATAACAGTAATTTCTTCTCATCCTTTTATCATGTCTTTTTTTTCATTCTGCTCTGAAATAAAAAGGCTTAGTATTTTCCATCTCTTTCTATGTTATTCTTGTTCCATAACCCAAATTATTCTTGTTTTCCCTTTCAACACTTTTTTTTTATTTCTTCCATATCTTTTGAAGCTACTGTGCAAGTAGAACTGAATATTTATTCTAGAAAAAAAACCAGCTTTTTCTTGAAGGTATTAGACTAGGATTTTATTTGTAATTACTAACCTATTTTTACACAAGGTAATGTATTCTTCTCCCTGGTGAAAAAAATCCTTCAACAATACTGTCCTTCAAGAAACCACATAAACCAACTTTTTATTGCACTCCAAGCCTTTTTCTCTAAAAATGATCAAATAATCACCAAGTAAGAAGTTAACTAGAGCAATGAAAATGATTGACTAACATCCTTGACAAACAATGAAATTCTATTAATTTATGGGATAGTACCAAACTTTTGTCAAGTCCTATGAATAATTTCACTGGGTTTTTACCATTATTTCAAGGAGTTTGTAAGTCTCAACCATGACTAAACTTTGCTCTTTCAAGTGGACTGATGTCTAGGTGGTTTGGGACAGAGTAGAAGACCCTTACAGTTTTCTTCAGAAATCAAAAGTGGTGCACTCCTTACTTCTGCCTGATGGTTTAATTATTAGTAACTCAGTGTAGTTCATTAGGGACCTATTGTGCTGCTGTTGGCAAAACAGAAATGTCACTGCATGTTAAATAATTAAAAGCAGTAAAACAAACATCATCTTTTGGATCCTGGATTTATAAATTGCTGTTAAGTATGCAACCCTTTAATCAATAACTACTTATCTATTTTGTTTTAGCTAATAATGAGTATAAACTCTTTTCCCGACACTCTAATTACAATTTGATGATTTCCCAATTCTTCCTAGGACAACTATATATATTTTGTTTCATTTCGGTTTTACAAGTGAGTAACAGCTTCTGCATCAAGTTCTCCAGCAATACTAGGCTATGGTTTTCCTAAGCTAATCATTACTTTTTTTCCCTTTTCTGGAGTGTCCAGTGTGTCTGTGGGGCCAAATCTTGAACTCTTTACACAGCAGAAGATCTGTATGTTCTATGCCTTGCTTCTGCAGCACAGGAACTGGCTCAGATTCAGTCCCAAGCAAATTACAAATTTGCAAACTTTCAGGGAGGAGCTGCAGTGAAAAGTTATTGAACTTTCTTAATTTGCTTGTGTGAAATAAAGTAACAGTTTTGCTGAGTCCAATTTCCCAAAATTTTGAGAAGATTAGTTTCTAATTATTAGCACTTGTGTTAAAGTAAATCTGTGCACTCAGTCCTCAGTTCCTACAGCTCAAATTATTACACCACATATCACATATTTTATCACCAGCAAAGACTGAACAAAGGTACAGTCTGACTGAGAACGCTTTGCTAAAAGGCAGATTTTTTTAGACTGGAATAATCAGAGTAGGAATTATTTTTCATCTTTTCAGTTCTATTACATTATGGGAGTCCTGTCAAGAAGTTTTGCTAGCCTCAGTCAGAAGCAGAGAGAGTGAATAATGAAAAATAAAAGGCAGAGTACATCTAACTTTTAAAAATTATTACTGCTGACATGAAAGAAATGCCAAGCAGAGAATAATACCTGAGTTTCTGACTTTGTCACAGCTTGGGAGAAACTTTAAGAACCATTGAGAGAGTCACTTTCATATTACAACTTCAAAACAAAGTAGGGCACATGCGGACTGGATTTTGAAAGGAAGCAAAGCGTTAAATCAACTGTAGGCATTAATATTGCCATACTGGCAATGCTCATATTTTAAAGCAAGAGCTGAAACACCACCTACCCTTAACTTTCACAACTGCCTTTAACCAAATCAGGCAGAATGCTGCCATCCAACAGCTAATGCCTATGCAGAATAGTTGCTCAAATCCTTGAAAACAGGGTACCTAAATTAGCCAGAGAAGCGTCTGTCTTACCTACTTGTTGTAGGTGTGCTCAGAAAGCTGTTATAATTCAGTTCCCTTTCAGAAAAAGGCAGGTTAACTATGATAAGAAAAGGTAAGTGTGATTGCAGGGACACAGCAGCAAAAATATGGGAAGACAAAAAAGCGTTTCAGATACTAATATGAGGGCTAGTGAGTGCCTGACCCAAACAGTTCTCTCTAGGAGAGTTTTGTGGCAGAGAATAACAAATTAGAACCAGAAAAATGTAAGGTCTGTGGAGGGAAACACAAATCTCCTTGAACTTAGTTTAAGAACCAAGTAATTTAATACACTAGAGTGACAAAAATTATTTCTTTAAACAACCCAAGCTAGTCTTCACAGCTACTTCTGTGCTCCGTGCTACTTTGTTTTCCTTTAGTAGGTCTCTTAAACTGTGATTTCTGAGTTTCTTTTTCTGTTCTGCAGACACAAAACAACATCCATTTACTTCAAAGCATAGTTGAGGTATGTGACGCCACAAATAGGTAACACACCATGACAAGTACACCACTCCTGGCCTTAGCTAGCTACCTACTATGGTGCTTTTTGTTGTACAGTGAGTATCTCAGACTAACCAGTTTTGCTTTGCCAGTACCTTCAGTCTAGCTTGCACACAGTAGATTATCTGTATAACCATTGCAGCCAGTGAACACAGGAGGACAAATGTTTCATATTAAAAGGGAAATACTCAAGTAAAGCCTAAAATCAAATGCCAGTAGGTAGATTTATTTTCTTAAAAAAAACCAACAACAACAAAACAAAAGGCAAGGAGAAGGGAAAAATCAGATTCCAAGTTTCAACTGTGTGTCAGCTCCCAAAATGTTGCCAAGCAGTAATTAAAACTAGCAGAGAGCAACTTGGGGGGGGGGGAAGTGTTACATAGGCATTTCATAATTTCTTCAGCATCTTAGTCGGGTATGTTCTTCTGGGCTGGTGCAATCTACATATTTGCAATCTGAATGAACTACTTTTAGAAGACCAACCAGTTTACTGTTTGCAGAATAAAGATCAGTTGGAGTCCAAGATCTAAGCCAAAGCAATTCATTCACTTGACAGAACACCACAATGCCAACAGGATAGTCTTTTCCTCCTGTTTGAGGGAGATTTAAGTGCTTTTTTAGGCACTCTTCTCTTTCATAGGCTCCAGCTGGTGGTTCATGTCTTCCTTCTCCCTTCCACTCCCTAGGCTCAACCACACTGTCTCCCCAGGTGCAAATTATTCCCCACAAATTCCTCTTTTTTTATTTGCTGAACATGATGGATCCTTGAGCAAATTCATTCTTTGCTTTTAGATATTTGCATTTTCAACATGTTTGGTTTAGTGCTGAAATAAGAAGAGAGCTATAGAAAAAAAGAGAAGAGAATCTGAAAAGAGCCAGGTATTAACTTCTTAGCATAAATAAAAACAGATACAGATCTAAATGCATTTTCAGACATAAGTAATTTCAAAAGAAAGTTAAAGAAGATGAGTATTTGGGGAATTTTATCCATGTATGTGTGTATATATGCTTATTTATACATTAAAATATATATTTTAAGGGTAGAAAATTCAAAATATAAAAGACATTTTAAATTCTTTCAAGCATAAGAAGCGAAAAACTCACTACTCAGGTATATAAGTAACCTCAGCTTACCATGTCTCCTCACCAAAGAGTTACCATAGAAATTTGAAAAGCAATTCATAGGCACACAATAAAAGACCAAATTAGAGTGATTTTTAAAAAAAAAAAAATGTTTTTCCTTCTCATATTGTTAATTAGGCAGGACTAAAATTCCAGTTAACTTCACCTTTAGTCAAAAACTTGTTGTAGATTCAGACTACAGATTAATCCTCTTTCCTGAGCCTCACAGTGCTGGAGTACAGTTATATATGAAAACTAACTCTAGCAAGTGTTTTTTGGCTATAGTAGACCATCACACCATATGAGTGCTGGGCAGGTGTCACCAGACAGTGGTGTTAATCAGCCTTCTGACTTCTGTTTATTAAAAAATAAAAATACAAATGAGATTTTTTTGCCTGGGGGAAAAAAAATAAAAGCCTTCTTCTTTGGTCCGTTTGAATACACAGATCTGTCAAATCAGGGGGAAGGTCAGGGCTACTAGATCAGTTCCTGAGACAGAAGCTTTCTCTCCAGTGAGGTCCCAGAGTTTTGGAGGAAAGGAGCTATGCTTACACCTACCTCTGGTTCTGGGGTGCAAGTGTAAACACAACAAATTTTTTTTGCAATAAAAACATAATTTGAATATTTTTTTTCAATCAGTGTTGAACTCTAATACTAGAAACTGCCAGAGGGGGAACGTTATTGTTGGCAGCAAGACAGTACTGGCAAAAGAAAAACAAAAATTTTACTTTTTCTTTTTTTTTTTTTTAATGTCTTTGACTTCATTACAGTGCTAAGGAGACATAACATTGATAAGAAAACAGGGAAAAATGGCGTATGTCTCAAGTTGTTGCTGTAATTAGTGGCCTAGACTACTGAGCAGTCATCAGCTTGTTAATTTTGTCTTTCACAATTTTTCTTCTTCCTTGAATCTATACATTTTTCTACATCATGTCACATACTGAAAGGATGTTCCATGCCTGGTTTTACAACTGGTGTTGTCAATTCAAATGTGTGGCAACACTTGCAGAATTTCCAGTTTCATGATTCTTGTGGTAAGAAGAAAAGCTTTGCAAACAGTCTTAAAACAGGAAAATTTAAAAACTGCTGGCCATAATCTCTTTGGAGCATAGTGTCTCTATGCATATTGTTTGTACTACAGAAAAACAGAAGTAATAGAATTCAACAACTAAACAGTAAAACTTTTTACAGCACTCAAAGCAAACGTTAGGAGGAGGAATAAGTTATATGGTGACATTATACACAAGCACTAAGCACTGTGTTGAGTACCTGCATTCAAAATGGGAATGAATTTGGACTTCCAGTAAAGGATAAGAAGCAACCAACTGACTTGAATAGAACTTAATGGGGGGTTGGAAATCAATATTTAACACTACCTTTCCTTCTACAGAATATGTCTCTGTCTTACAATCCATGTTTGCACATAGTTGGACTTCAAAAAGAAATAAGGCTCCAAGGTAAACATTTCTATTAAATATTTCACATATATTTCTTATATTTTATATATATATATATTATAAAATATTTTCTCACATGTTTAATGCTATTCCATTTTCTTGTGTTCATTTGCCATAAACAGAGTCAGCTCTACACAGGCAACTGCCCAGAGTGGCTGACCACTAAGGACAGCCACACAGCTCTTGCTTCATTGTTTTTCTGCCTATGTCACAGCTCTGCAAAACCAGAGAGCCTTACTGGTACTGCCCCTGTGGGAAAGCTGAAGGCAAGGGGGGCAGTAGTAACTCTCTGCAAACAATGCATTAATATACTGAAGACAAAAAATGCAAAGTCATTGGAGTTTTCTACAGTACGAAAATAGAACCCTTTTGGCCACTAATCCGTGGACTCTGGATTTATTTTTCATATATATATATATTTCCCTAGATTCAGAAAAGCAATTCATTACATGAATTGAGTTTTCTTAGCCATGACATTCTACTGATTCCTGTAATTATTTTCATATCTGTGATAAAATAGATCTTAAATGCATATGCATTTACTAATTACTAGACGTGTTCTTTCAAAACTAGACTCATGATAACTCCCTTTAAAATTTTGGTTTGGGATACTTTTATACCCTCTCTTACTCAAATATTTCACTTCCAACTTCTACTCAATGAAAACTGCTTATGATATTGTCTCTTCCTCTTTATTTGATGATGTCATTATGTAGGTACAATGGGCACTCAGCAGCTATATTTCCTAAATATACACAGCTTGAAGGGTTTCTGGTGGTATCTGGGATACAAAAGACAGCAATGGACAATAATGGGTTCCCATTTGTTTAAGGAGTTATTCTTGAGTTAGCATACTGTCACATCTCCTTAAGCATCTTACAGAAACAGCATTCAAGAGCTGTTTTTCAACCCCACCCTTCAGGGGTTAACTAAAACCATAGTTAAGATATAGACAACAATAATGCAAAAGACTTAAGAGCGAAGCCCAGCTCACTGAATATCTTTCCATGGGCAGGTAATCCAAGCTAGTAATATATTTAAGTAATGAACAGCGTCATAAATGAAAGCAAGTAAAGCAGCATGAGCACAGAAAAATAAAAGTGTGTAAGGTTAAGCTAGAAATAAGCTTATGCTAAAACTACTTCTACATTTAGGTTTTATTCTGTACCAGAAATTCTGGCACTGATCTGTATCTTCAAATGGCATGTTCCTACTCTGTTTTAAACAGCTAGGCATAAGCATTCATTCATTTGAGAGGTAAAGTAGAATATGCAACTCCAATTAATGCTAATGGGAGCTGTATGTTTGTTCAGCTACATATGCTGATAAAAATGTACTTCTTGGCCAATAGCTTTAAAGTAAGAAAAAAAATCCCATTCTGAAATTTAAAGGCGAAAAGGTTCACATTTCAGATATTTTCACTGAGTAAAAAGAAAAAAAAATAAAGAATATTATAGTGCAGTTGTTACAGGCAGTATAAATTGCTACATAAAGACAAATCAGGCCTGCAGTAAAAGATCTGAACACCAAGTAATCATTGATGTGTCAAGTCTCTTACAGTGATATATAAAACGAATCAAGGCATTTGCATGGATAGAATATAGTGGACATAACTCACAGCTAAATCTTGCAACTAGCAGTTATTTCAAAAAGTTTTCAACTGCTCTGCATCATCTAAGCAACAGTATCACTCTAAAGAGAGAATCTGAAACCATCTGTGTTTGTTAATATGGCCTTAAGTGTTAAATTTGCTGTTGCTGTCTTGAGCTATGTCAAGACTGTTTAAATAAAAGCTGTGACTTGCTAAATCCTGTCCCTAGCTAATTAAAACCATGGGTTTGAAGAATGTTGCTTAATACATTCCCTTTACTTACTGTTCACTGTTGATGCACTTACTAAAGAATTGCACAATACAGGACACATATTCAGGACTGCAAATGCACACAGACACACAAAAAATGAATTGAAAATGTGAATTTGAGAGAATTTTTGAAGTACAAAAAATCAAATGTACTGCTGTGATGAAAGAGAGAGGGGCTCCATAAAAATGAAAAAATGGTTAACATTAATAAATATAAATCAGACAAATGCAGCTTATCATCTGAGGCAGATGCTTTATGAGAAATTGTTTTCAATGCCAGAAGACTGACAAAATAAAATAATTAAAATTAAGAAAAAAATAGTAAACACTATTCCAGGGGGAATTCAAGTCACTTATTAAGTAAGACACAAAACATCTTCTTAATTTGGCAGATCCTTTCTTCTAATTAGGATTTGTGATAATCCAGAAGCGGCACTATGGCTCTGTGTTCCCTTCCATCTTTGGTGGACACTTTGTCACTTGACTATTTTAGTTATGGGCTAGTTGAAATGAGAATTGGTTTATTACAGTGAAAAAAGTGTTTTCCTAAAGTCCAACACACTCAAAAGAAGCCAATAACTTGCAACAAGGGCAAGGTACTATTCTTTGAGGTGATCCTGCTTGTAAAGCTCACGTACAAGGAACTTCCAAGGCCTGATGAAGTTTAGATCTGGAGGCCAACTTCATCACTCTGATTCCTCCCCATCCATCAGTCAGCTTTCTTATGCAGCTGTAGCAAATTACAGCTGCCAGAGCATTATCTATCAGTTATTGAAGAATTCCTAATGATTGTGCATCAGAGTAAAGCTCTTTAGTCACAAGAGATAAAAAATATATTCTAGTTCTGTCAGAGTACAGAGCACTTTGACAGGAACCACAAATAACATGCAGACATAATCTGCAGAAGGGAAACAAATATACTGGGTTATACTCACATGAGCCAGGAACTCCCTAATGCTAAAATTTTTCACCTTCCCAGAGGCAATGGATTCTTGGCTCATCCAAAATACCTGAGACAATTATCACTCACAATTCATGTCCCTGAAGCTTTTTCTTAAGCAAGAAACAGCTTGTGCAACCAAGAAGAATTCTACTTCTGTAGCAAATATTAGGAATAGAAGTAATACTTCTTTGCATCTTTGAATAAACAGGGTATAATAGTTATAACATGGATACTGGAAGGAGCCCCAGCTCTCCTTGGATTGCCTATGTTATCTCTAAGCAATGTCTTTAATCCCTCTTTCTCTCTCTTATTCTCTTCTTTTATATGCTGCTTTAGCTACTTGCAAATTGCAGATTTTTAGAGTTGAACATAGGTTTGTATTGTGAAAAAGTCTAAGTGCACAAGGACTTAACCATAGGCTCACCTGCAAAATAAATGAGTATAAGTAGCACTTATTGAGAATAATCAAGCTGTGAAATAAGAACAGTACTCTTCAATCTGCGACATTAAGGTCAAAGGAACATTTCTCCATCCTAAAGTAGGTATCAGGAAGCTCACCATTGCCACTGAATGAATATAGGAATTACAGGAACCCAGAATTCATTGCCAATCATCCTTAAAAAGAAAAAAAAATATTCTCATTTACAGAAGACCTAAATTCACTCTAAATTTATTGGAACTACCTCAGCTTTGCAGTTGTGTGATCAAGAGTAAAATATGAGTTGTCGTTCTGTCTATTTCTGAGCTTGATCCCAGCCTGATATCCCCGTACATCAGTACAATACACAGAGGCTTTAACACAAAACCTGACCTGATCTTCTTCAGTACAGTACCATGTCTATTATATTCCACAACTTCATTAACATTAATAAATTCAAACAATGCTTCAGAAAATAACGGAAGTCAATCATGTTTCCTATTAGTGACCTCTTAAGGAACACATACCAATGACAGCATAATAGCTTTAGTAAAAGGCATCTAAAGTAATTATTTGCAGACTCCCTGAACAATTTAATATATTTTTTAATGAGGCAATTCCTGAGATAGTAAGCCACTTAAGAGTCAGAGAACAATTGTTCTGACTTTAACATGTACTTTGTTTCTTAAGTCAAACTCAGAAGCACTGTGCGTGTTTATACATCACTGATGCTGTTGGAATTACATCTCCTTGCAACAGCGTTAAATTGGAGCTCACATAACTATGATAAGTTAAACATTGCTGAAGTCAGAATGCTCACAAGGGGAAGAACACAGCCCTTTGCTAAGACATAGATCTTCCATAGTTTATCATTAACAGAAAGTGCTTTATAGCACAGCATAGAGGTTGCCATAAAACATTTTAAGGCTCTCTCAACCATATTTCAGCCATAAATGTCCTATAGATACAGGAAGGAAAACTACCAAGGTTCAATATTATCATCTTTATTACAGATGACCTCACTATTGTGTTCTCTATAAAGAAAAAATATTAAACATTAACATAGTCTGAATCCTAAACTGATACAGGTTTACTACTCCTATCTAGATCTAAATGGCCTTACTTGCAGAGTAATTATTTTTCTACAAAAATATTGTTGACAGCCTCACTAACAGTGATCAGACCAGAATAAATGTTACCTCTTCTACTAAAAATGTGACTTCTCTGGCAGAGTATGCCATATATTAGTACACATCCATCAGCAATTGAGTTTTCAGTGAAGTTTTATAATGAATGGCATATTAAAAACCAAGACACAAATTAATGAAAATTTAGTCATAGCACTACATGTTACAAAGCGTAAACAGTTGAAACAGCTGTACTGTTAATCCAGAAATTTCTATTCCCCTTATACACTACTTGCCTCTAGTCCTATTTGCCAGTATGGTTCCACAACACAAAAATATTGTTGCAAGCTGCACTATTGTAGCTCATAACGATTCTTATAAAAATCCAAAGAAGACAGTAGAGAAAATAACATTACTTATTGTTTCATTATTTTTTAAAATAAGATGCATAAATGTGTTTCTGCTTATCTTGTAGATTTGTACATCCTAAATCTGAAAAACCCCAAGGCAATCTCTGATGCCTTGTGTCAGAGTATGGCAATAACAACAGTTCTCACTTCTGAACCTGTTCTACTGCATTATTGTGCTGAAACTTCATGGAATTTGTCCAACTCACTGAAATATTTGCAGATAAACAACACATGAAGATGTTCAGTTTTACTTGAACACAACAGATGTAAATCATTAAACTTGCTTTCTTACATTGGAAATAATTCCATCTGCATAAGTCATATTTTAGTACAAAGCAGTATTGCCCTGAAAATTATTTCCCATCATACAGTGCTTTAGAAAGTATTCACCATATTAACTCTGAAAAGCCCATTTTGCCCTGTATAGATAATAATGACTGCAGAAGATTAGAATAATAATAATAAAAAATATTAAAAAAGCTGTTTGGGGGCTCTTTTGAAACTGTGAAAACATCTTCTCACCCATTTAATTATTTCTTTGAAAGTTTTTTTCCTTTTTTGGTCCTCTGGAAGGTGCACATGGAATTTCTTCTAGTTTTCACTATAACTGGAGAGTACTTAAGTATGGCTGGAGAGGACACATGGCTACAGTCAGTGTGTGGCTGCACCACAGCAAAACTGTGAACACTGCTCTGCAAATAGCAACACATCTCTCTTCATCTTGGCACCAGCTTCCAGGAATTTGCCTAAAAACGAGAACAACTCTAGGTCTTACTGCTGTAACAGGCCCCAGGTTATTATTTCATTTTCTTCGGGCTGTTACTGTTTCCCAACTTGAAAACACAGAAATCAATTACAGAAAGTTTCATTCTTGAGCACGAAAGAGGTCTTAGGGAGAGATGCAAGCTCCAGCGACAGTATGTTCTTATTATTCACCTTGCTACACATTGTGCTCATTGTAGTTCAATTGTACCTGACAAAACTAATACTAGTTTTCATCTAACACTGGCTTGCGATGTTAAATAAGGAACTGCGTGTGTGAACATGCTTTTAAGATCTACAGTGCACCAAAGAATGAGCTGTTTTCAGCTAACATTGAGCCACTAATGATTTTAATGAGAGTGCCTTCTGGATTCATATTTTTTTCATAAAATACATCACACTAAAACAAAATCAATGAGAAACATTAATTAGGGTCTTTTTAGACGCCTTCTGTGGTGTTGTTTTTCTTTTGAGAAGCACCAGATGAAGAATGCTGTGTTTTATTTAAGCTAAGTTGTTTGACATTTAGATGAGAGAAAAAAGAGAAAAATACTAACAAACACAGGAACAATTTTTGACAGCTCTTTGTCATGCAAGAGAGAAAAAAGGGGACCGACTGTGAGATACTACTTTGAAGCCCTGGAAATTTGTAATGAAAAATTTAAGATACAAGAGAGGAAGAAAGATGAGCTATTCATTTGGTTCTGCATATATTAACACTTGTAATTCAAACTAAAGGTTTGCTATGTGTTTTCATAATTTTGACTCTAATAAATATCTTGGAGAATTGCTTTGATATTCTAAGATCATGCGTGTAGCTTGCATCCATTAAGAAAAATGGGGAACAATCATCATCAGCCCTCTTGGCGCTAATGAGAAGGTCATTGCTCTTTAATTACCACAGACATGAAACCGAAATATTTCAAAGGGTTTGTGGAACGCAGGGACTATGGGCAAAGCTGTGTATCTGTTTATAAGTCTGTCTGTCCCAGAGCAAGTCAAGTAGGATGTGTATCTTCTATTCTGTAGCCTTCCTGCTTTTGTGTATGTTTAATTTACAGGTTTGTATCACTGTTTCTTGCACATCGGATTAATCGGGGAAATTTAGACCAGCTATTAGCAGGGGCTGAATGGGGGGGGAGGAGGGCAGGGAGAGGCGGAGAAAAAGGGGTAGAGATGTGAGAATAGTAAAATGTTCCTCATCAGGAGGTATTGTGAAATAAGTACTACTGTGTTGTGTGACCTTATTTCCCACAGCAGGGGTGTTATGAAGAAATAGAAATGGTGAGGTGTTGCAGGAAAATATTAGCAAATTAAACATTTGTGTTTGGCATTGGTTGTGATCTCACTCATATTTCCACCCTTGCAGAGGAACTGACTACGAGGGGAACAGATACAGTTGAAGCAAAGCAAGAGCTGGAATCAAAAGTGACTTTTTTCCTGTTGATTCTGAATTCCCCAAAACAATTTCCTCCTTCTCTGGTACAGAACTAAAACAAATCATTCCCTCACGCCTAATAGGTTTACACCAGTCACATTATATGGGTCCGTTAGCTAAATTTTTTATTATTTCAGGATTAAATAGAATATTTTAACCTCAGCAATAGGTGAGCATTTTTCTTGCAAGTTTTGCACTTTTCATGCAAGTGAAAGACTGAAGAGTAGAAAGGGAAATTTTCTATCTGTGAGGGAGAAAGAGGAAGATCTGCCTTTTGCATACAATTTCCATTTTGTTTTATACAGTTTGGAATACTGCTGCAGAACAGCTATCTTCTCCCTTTTTGCTTAATTTTCACCTCTGGGAGCAGTCACATTACCAAAGGCAGGGTCAAAATGTGTGTGGGAAGGAGAAAGCATTCAGAAGGCCAGTATTCGAACCTCAGTCTCCTCTGGATGCTTTGTTTTAGTGTAGAATTACGGAAAATACGCAAAATTAGCTTTTAAATCTAAAATTCACAAATATTTCTCATAACTAAGAGTTTCTCTTCACCAGCTTTGGAAGACTGATACTGAATTTCCAATGCAAACTGACTTACAGATTTTGGATGTCTAAATATTCATTACTGAAATCTGATGTGAACATTTCAAGAGAGTAATACAGTGGCAAATTTTTATAACAGAGGAGACATATACCTTCCTGCTGCAACCCTCATCCTGAAAGGCAACTTATGTGGAGTTACATTAGTCAGGGAGGGAGGGATTTTCCAAATTATTTCTCATAGATACTCCAACTAATTCTCTTCACACAATTTGATCTTTC
>JAOXXN010000065.1:11989003-12020391 GCA_026770055.1 Myrmophylax atrothorax | reverse complement strand
GTGGATTTTCAGCAATAGGGAGAGAATTTAGTTTTGTTCTTTAATTTTTAAAAATGGGATTACCCAAAATGGTAAAACTGGGCTGCAGAGCAGCTAAGACTATGGAAGAAACAGCATGCTTCCAGAACTGGGCTAGTAGAAAAGGAAAACAGATGGAAAAATATCACTGGTACAGAGAGATTAAACTGACCTGGAAGTGCACAGAACTGCACAGAAAATGTACAGCGCTTACAGGGTTCTGATCAAGTGTATCTGAAAATCCAAGCGATGAGATCTAATCTGCCCTCTGGGAATAGCTCTACACGTTGAAGGCAGAGGTCGTTCTATTATTACCCACTTTTGGCATTATCAGTGTGTGAAGTAGACAAACACCTCAGTTAAAGAAATTCAGCTCTTACTCCATAGGTATCATGAAAAAACCCCTACACATACTTATTTAGAAATAGAAACACTGTGAAGCTTCATGAAAATAAACTGTTGGAGCTGTAAAGCAATGGAAAACCTGAGCATGAGGCAATGAATTCCTAGACAGATGGGGGCCTAAGGGGCCAAACCCTGCACCTATTAATTTCATGCCATTGGCTTCAATAGGGCCATATGCAATGATGATGAGTGATACTCCTGGTGTGGTTGTTTTTATGTTGTGTTAATACAGTGTTAAGCCAGTTGTTTAAAACTATTTTGCAGTAATTAAGTAATGGCAGTTTCTCTTGCATGTGTTTATTAGTAAAAAATAGTAAAGAATTGTTGCTTTTCTGTTCTTTATACATGGCCTTAGGGACTCCAGCTTTTGTACTCCCCAAAGTCCCCTCTTATTACTGAACTAAACTTGCCAATAAAGTGCTATAGGGGATCAAGGAGTGTTGGGGTTTTTTTTTCAGTGGGGTGGCAGTTCAGCTGAACCTGAGTATCACCAGAATGGCAGCTGCTGATTCCTTCAAATAGAAGAGGCAAGCAATGCAGGGAGGGCTTTCTGTGCTGCTCTCCTTTGTTTTGCAACATCACCTGGACACAAGGGGTGTGTAGGCAGGTGTGCAGTAATCCTACTTTTTTTCTCTTCAAGAACAGTAAACAGGGCTGGAGTCAGCTGTAACTAATCAAATGAAATGTCAGAAATCTGTAATGCAAAAAGCATGGGGCTTTCTTAAGGCAACACTCACAAGTATTACAAAAATTGTCACAAAACTAAAATCTAAATCCACTTTTTTCCTGTAGTTGTTAAAATAGTCAAAATAGGCCTGATTTTCCATCATGGTATACCTTATATACTCCTTAACAGTGGTGCAAGATTTGCAACATGAAAAACCTTTACAGTCACCATTCTGACATTTGCTCAATAGACAGGGAAACTATGGAGAATCTGCCTGAAACCCCAGCTGAATGGAATGATGGCTGTTCCAAGCATGTCTTATGACTCCTGCATCATAAAAAAAAAACCCACAGCTTATTCTCCACAAAGGATAACTAGATTGCTATGAAACATTCAAGGATCTAAGAAAGGAGGTTCACTCCTCTTTTTTCCAGCTTCTTTAACTACTAAGCAGTATAAAGGTGAACTTCTATACCAAGTAATAACACTATCAATAAAATCAACCCATGTCAAAAGGAATATTCTGTGCATTTACATTTGTATTCCACATCATCTTTTAATTTTCAAATAAATGTTTTCTATCACTCCAATTCTGACATATCTTGCCATAAGGAGAACTTCTGTAAATTTTGATGAAAAGTCTGTCAAAGACAAGGTATGCCTAAAGGTAGCATTTTTATTAAGCTATGTAAGACACAATAGTTACAAGACACTAAGATGATTTCTCTGGTCAAGACCAGCTTTCAGTAAATCACT
Organism: Myrmophylax atrothorax; assembly: GCA_026770055.1. Classification (NCBI taxonomy): domain Eukaryota; kingdom Metazoa; phylum Chordata; class Aves; order Passeriformes; family Thamnophilidae; genus Myrmophylax; species Myrmophylax atrothorax. Next base: position 12,018,545 of record JAOXXN010000065.1, on the reverse strand, counting down.
GTCCCATAATAATATGGCTCAAGTATTTTAAAGACATTTTAGTCATGTATTTTACTTGAAATGCTGCCAAAAAGAAAATCCTGTGCATGTCTGACTTTAAAAATTCAGGAGGCAATAGTCTTGAAGATTCTTGTTAAACTGTTTTCTTTCTCCTCAACTCCTTATTTGAAGCATATTTTTAATTATGCGTCATTGCCCACACATAAATTCATTTATGTATATTAATTTTTGCTCCACTTAGCAGAGTGGTCACTTAATTAAATGTCTTCAGTTGTCTTAATGAAAAGAAAAAAAAACAGCTTTAACAGAATGTGTAACACTATACATTTAAACATACTATTTGTTGCCTTTATTTCAGTCCATTTGTAACACTGATACCAGGACATTTGTGGAACTGATATTAAAAAGTAATATACTTTTCTAAAGCCCTCAGACTGGTTAGCAGATTTTTAAATTGAAATCAAAATTATACAGATTTTTCATTCTGATAATTTTACCAATTCACTAATTCTTTAATCTTTACAGGTCATTGAACAGCTTCACATTAATGAGATGTAGTTAAGAACAAATTTTACAGTTTTTCTTTTTTCTCTCTCTTTTTTTTTTTGAAAAATGTTGCATATCATTTGCAAATTAGAAAGAACTTGTTCCATTTATGGTACATTTATTTAAAATAATCGAATGCATGAGAGCCAGCTGAACACTGTGTGCAATGATGCTTTAAAACAAATTACCATTTATTTATAAGGAAGAAATAGACTTTTAAAAAGCTCACAGACTGCATTTCATTATTAATGGTGTTCTCCATGTAAAACTGATTTCTTTAAATAAGATACAGAAACAAGAGAAAACTCAAAGAAAAACCATGAAAGAAAGCCTTTTTCAGGGACATTCATGCTTTACATATTAGAAATTTGTGAAACATGAACAGAAATTGGTAGCACCTCAGGTGCACGTATGAGGAATCTCAGTGGCGACTTCTCTGCAGATGCTAAACAGTCTCAAACAACAGTAGACACTGTATTTTAAAAGATCAGAATTTAAAAACTTCACTTTCTTCCAGTACAATGTATTCAAGAAACACTGCTAACATCAGATGCCTGAAAGACTCAATATTTCAAAATTATTGTACACTGTAATTTCATGCTGTGGAAACAGCGAAAGGTAATTACTTTGGCTCAAGTATGTTAAATTACTATTATTGTATTCTAAATTGAATAGACTGTTTGTCTTTCTAAATGGCAAGTTAACCACCTCAGGTTTCTTGGGCCGGATTTGATGCCAGGCACATGTGCACACCACCCATCAAAGTCAGCACTAAACTCTGGCCAAGAGGTCCATTGTTATTCAGTCAAGAAAAATTAACTTGCTGAAAATTAAAGTTACATGTCTTAGCTGAATATTTTAACTGCTGTTCAAGCATTCTCTAGATTTGCTTGTAGAAGTCTGTGAACTGTGCATTTGACTGCCACTGGAAGTCGACTGAAAAGCATTTCAAACTTTATAACCAGCTATTTCATTATAGAAGAGCAGCCGTTAGTGACAAAGATATTTAAGGCATAGGTAGCAAGGTTTATTTTCTTTTTTAAAAAGAATAATTGAAAACTGTAATTCCATGAGTTTCTATTATAATTTCACTATGTTCATTCCCTTGCACTTTAGGTCTCTCTCTCTCACATCTTATTAGCTGGAATCTGACCTGTAGCTTCATACCTCCAGATAAAGGAGTGACACAATTTCTCAGTAAATTTTGACAGAGGTACAGAGGGAACAATAAAAAATATTTCTTTTAAATCAATTTTTGAAAAAACTCAAAAAATATTTTAGGTTCAAAGACATGTGAGCTGTTTTACAATAATGAGTATGCACCTGATAATTCCAGAAAATTTCTTCATATAGAGGGATTGCATAAAGCCCAGAACTATGGTTACTAATTAGGTTGCTGTTAACAGCAGCAGTATCAATGCCTGACTGCAAATTCCTGTCTGGCCAATGATCTGACAACAATTCCAAATGACTCATTAGTGATCTTCACTTCAGGAGGTGCTTTGTAAAAACCTGAACTAATTCCCTCTTCTTTCACTGAAACAGCTATTTGCATGAATCCTGAAATACTAAAATTTAAGTTTCTCTGTAGCTGCCAGCTATTGTCATTGATGAGATTTGAAGGTTTCTTTCTTCTAATAAGCTTCCTAACAGAATTTCTTAGCAAAGAAAAACCACCAAGAAAGTTACAGGTCCTGGGGCCCATTTCCAGCTCTGCAATCAGTTCCTTCAGTGACCTCGCTTTGCAACTATTCTGATTTTTTTACTCTTGCAGCCCTGGGGAGTGACGTAGTCTCTGCGTAAGTTCCACTTATACTGCCTTCACACACTGAAGACCCACAGAGATGTGGTGCTTCTCTTATCCTTTATTCCCTCACTTGTTCTTCCCTGTCTCACTACAAAATGGGGGCAGAACAACATGCACAGGGTCAGCCTGCCGACCCTCAACAGGCCAGTGTCCGGCTCAGACATTAACATAGCAGTGGCAAGCTGTCCTGACAGCAGATCTCAGGATTCAGAGTACACCATTGGGAACAATATCCTTCCCTTAATTGATCCTGTTTGCTTTCATTTCTCTCAATATAGGAAGAAGGCAAAGAAATCACAGAGCTCTGTGTGAAGAGGCAAAAAGTAAAGACAGATGAGAAGAAGGCACTCATTAGAGAAGGCTTTGGAAAATGTAACTTCCTTACCATGACCTGAATCTAGACAATGTAAGGAAGAGAGAGGGAATGATTACTTTCATCCTCTGTTAGACATAAGAAGAAAATATGCTGCCCTGCCCCATCTCAAATTTAATGATCTGCCTTTAAGTACACCACCTTCTGAAAGCCCCATACTAGTACTTATGGTATGGCCTATACCACAATTGCGCCATTTCTACGACATTTCTTCCATTTTTGGGGGGACAACTCTCATTCAGTATGGGATTCATACCCTTTTCTTCATGCACTGGCTAATTCAAAGTGCTCAGTGGAACCACCATAAATAAGGTTTTGACCAAGAATCTCATTTCAGATGAGTTGTAGCTAAATTATGAAGTTTCTGACCAGCCAATATGATTAAAATCAAAGTACATCAACTTGAATTTATATAACTCATGTAACAGTACTTTAAAACACGGTTTGACTTGTGATGAGAGTTACAATTTGTACAGACATGACTTAAAGTATTATACCTCTAGCACTGAAGTAATGTGATTTTTTTTGTATCAGTAGCTTTTGGCTTATATGTTTAAAGTATAACACTCATGCAATATTAAGAAAAATCTTTACATTCAAACCTGATGTTAATATGGATGGGTAATTTTAGAAAAGTCAGTCACAACTCACTGATATGAGACATACATTAGTATTCTAAGGCTATAAACAATGTTAATAGCTTTTGAACAGGTTTAAACTGCCAAGAAAATCCTTAAGGTAGCATAAAACATTCTCTGACATAAATTTATTTAGTAGATAATAGTTTGTCCAAAATAATATCAATCATATTACTCTTGCAACTATGACAGTACTCTCTATTTGCATATACAGATCCATGCAAAGAAATAGAAACAACCTTTGTCACCTTTACAGTCACCTTTATGTCCTCTGACCAGAAAATCTAATTTCTTTTACTTCTAAGAATTCAAAGCTAGGCTTGCCATACACTATGGGAATTAGGCTGACAAACTATCTAAGCCCCAGGAATTTGTCATGGCAAAATTACATTCTCCAAAATTACAGGACCTTCTGCTGAAGAAGTCTTTGATTTAAAAGCAGGATTGTACAATACTTCCCAGACGTGAACTAATGATCATAACAGAATTGTAGCTTCACAAGCTAGCTGCTTGTCTTAGAACGATGGAAATCAATATTGGAAGCTGCTTCAGATAATAAAGGCACAAAATCTGGCTGGAATGCAGTTTCTTGGGAATGGAGTGCAATACTTAGGTTAGTCTCTAAGTATTCTCTGCAACATTTCCAGGTTGCACTCTCATTTCAGACAGCAGCCTGTACTCCTCTGAGCAACCAGCTGCTTTTTTGCCTGAAATAGTCCATCTTTTGTGAGACACCCCCCTCATATAAGCTGGGTGGTCCAAGAGAATGGCCTGGTACAGGCACACACACTGGCACCACACCTCAAGCTGGATGTTTTTGCCTGTGTCACTGATGCTCCTCTTTATTGCTTAAATGACAAAGCCCAAACAAATTCACAGCAAGGAGGCCACAAAAAATTTGCAGAATACTCTTCCTGTTTCAATACACCCTCACTTCCAGCATGGTTTCTAAATAGCAGCATGCTCTGTTTTTCTTGGGGTCCAGGAATATTCCAGTGTTTCCTCAGGGTGCTGCAGCTCACCATTACCTCTGAATACAGGAGCACAGTGCAGCGCCACGCTGCTTGCCCACCAGATATCCCCTGCCCTCACAGGCTCTGTCCCCTGGTGCATGCTGTGCTAGCATGAACCACTCTTCCCAATGAGCATGGCACAACCATGATAAAACAAAAGCATCCTAACAGTGTCCATCACAGCCACAAAAAGGACCTCTACTCCCTTACACTGGTTTTAAGGAAAGTTGGCATTATAGAAAAGTACAAAAAAAGTTGTAGGTACAGTTATCTCTGCAATATTTATAACAACCCTTACAGTTATAGAAAAACTGTACCATTGCAATAGTACCATACCCATGAAGTCTTCATGTCTTTTCATGCATATCATGAGCTCTCCAAACTAACTGAATAAAAGTATCCACTTTCTATTACCCCACATTTACACTTAAGTTCTCTCTCCATTTCTCAATCTCTCTCCCTCTCAGTGACATGTTTTCAGGGTGCTGCTGTACACAAAGACATTCACAACAACAAATATTTCCTTCAGTTTGCAGTTTTCTTGACAAAGCGCTGCCCTCCTGACCAGAAACACATCATCCTGGGTTTTGGAAGCTAGAGCCTAGTATATCCATTCATCCAGTTTTGCCTACAAGAGCAAAATGCTGGAGCAACATGCAAAGCAGCCAGCTACAAGAAAAGCAGATGGATAAAAAAAGGGAATTTTTTAAAAAAGTTTCATCACAAATATTGAAGGTGCGTGAGCATTTTCACACGGAAAAGGAAGGAAAATTATTTATTCAGTATGTTTTATCAGAAGAGGATTAGGAACTGGTCATTGGACAAGACTAATCAAAACAGAGAATTCAGGCAATCACCAGTATCCAAGTAAGAACTAGGAGTCACCGACAAGACTCTAGAATGAGGACATTGTAGTGACCATAGAATCTAATAAACAGTTAAATACACCACAGAAAAAAATAGTGTGAGAAAAAGATTTTTTTTTTGTAACAGGATATCCAACAAAATAATTCAAACTGCTCAAAACAAAAAATCTATAGCAAAAGTTAATCCATCAGGGGCCTTTTATACTGTGTGTCTTACATTACTATGTAAAATAATGCAATAATTTTCAGATCAGATGTGCATTTTAAAAATCTACAACTTACTGTATCATTCTCCATTTTTAGAGACTGGTATTAGCAGGCAGTTGAACAGTAATATGAAAATGGATATACAAGAGAAGCACATTACAATTTAATTTGGAAGACTCCTCTGAAAGACCTGTGGTCAAAATATCCCACTAAATTCAGGGCCAGAGACAAGGTTAGAGACAACTTCAAAAGTTACATCAGGTTTCTTAGGGCCTTTGTTCAGTTGCATTCTGATTGCTTCCACAGAGATTTCGCAGCCTCTCTGGGCTCCTACACCAATGTTTGAGCAATTCCAGTGTGAAAATTCCCTGAAATCACAACACTATTTTGTATGTTGTAACCTTTGTCCATTGCCCCTTTTTGCTTTGCTGGGCACATTAAAGAAGAGTCTGCTACCTTCTTTATAACTTATTAAACAGTTGAAGATGGCAGTATGATTCATCTTTTTTTTCCCAGATTGAGGGAACTCTCAGGACACTCATTGTACCTCATGTGCTTCAGCCTCTACAGTGATTTTGGCAGACATCTGCTGGACATGCCTTTCTGCCAGTCTACCAGCAAGCACCACACTGGAGACAGCACTTAAAATACCATCTCCCTTTCACCAGAGGGGAACACACATCTCCCTCAGCCTGCTGTCTGCTCTCTTGCCAATACAGCAGTCGGTTGCTGACCTTTCTTGACAAAAGTACACACTCAGATTGGATTTTTCATAGGCCAAGACCCCAAGTGCTTTCCCACTGAAGAGCATCCTTGCCAGTCTGCAATCTCAGGTGAGGGACTTTGTACTCAGACTGTTGAACTTCACGAGATTTTCATTGCCCCATTTCTCCAGCAAGCCAAGGTAGCTCTGGATTGCTGGACTTGCTTTCAACCACAGAGTCACCTGTGAACTGAGTGTGTGTACACTCCATCCCATGTCCAGCCCAGTAACAAAGACATTAAACCACCTTAACCCCAGTACTGACTCTTGAAGAATGACACTAGCTGGACCCTGAACCAGTAATCCTTTGAGCCTGCTGGTGCAGCCAGTTTCCCACCCACCTTGGAGCTCATCCAGCCAACTCATACTCAATAAAACATAATAACAGCATTAAATTGCATATGTAATTTGGATTTCTTTCAGGTAAGTATACAAAAACAGATTTGCCAACCTGAGAAGAAGGGACTAAGCTACTCCTGTCAAGCAGGGAAGCAATGACAAGAGGCCAGAAGCCTTGGAGATCCCAGGGGAGAGCCTATCCTTGTGCCAGATCTGCTGCCAGGAGTGGGTGCAGCTGCCACCTGCCAGCAATAACCACAGAGCACATCATGTTCTTAACTTCTCCAACAGCATCGGCCTGCCGGAGCCTTTCAGGGCCACGTGCCAGCAGCGGAGTGGCAGGAAGACTATTTTGCTACCCATGCAACTGTTTCTTGCACTGTGACTGTAGTCAGACTAGATACTATGCTTGGTTCAACTTTCCAGCCAAGCAGTCTGTAGCTATAATGTGCAAACTGCATGCATGTCAAAAAAGTTCTTAAAATCTAACATAAATAAGCATTAAAATTGTGATGTGCATAAGGTTGTGTTTTTCTTCAAGCATGCATAAATAGATACAAATACCTATTTATGTTATTTTTCAGGTAAAATAATGGTAGTGTCTTCTTGTGACTTAAGAGAACCATACCACTTAACTAAATACTTAAATAATCAAAGTACTAGCACGTATTGAGCCTTCCTTTATTCCCTTCAGATATTAGTTATTACAGTGTTTTGGGACAACTGAAAAATATGTTTCCAGTCGTTTGCCATCAAAAGCTTACACTCTGCTTTCTAAGACCCACCCTAGTGCCTTTTTTCCTGTAAGGAAAAGCATTAGAGATCTTCCGTGTCCCCTTTGTGAAATCTGTGTGCTTCTGCTTCACTTCTCAATCCAACTTAACATGTATGTCTGTCCTATTTTAGCAGTTGGTATCTATACAAAACACAGAAAAAACCCCAAGAGTAATATATGATACTTGGTTTTAAACTAAGTTTAAGACATGAATCAAAATCCTTTTTCTTCAAAGTTCAAAAGAGACCCCTTCAAAACCACTCTTGACAGACCACAGAGGATGGGATCTAGACATCTTTTAAGCGAGAGGTTGTAGATGCCAACTTTATTTCTCAAGTGGCAAAACCAGACATATTAACTCAGATGGAACAAGAAAGAAAGATGCCTTCCCTGTCCCAGCAAACCTATTATCATGAGGGCTGTGAATATTGCGTGTTCAATGTTCTGTGTGAAAGAATGAACAGCAAAAGCTTTCAAAATTTAGTCAGCTGTAAATGCATACTGTTCTTTGAACTTCAGATGTAAGCTCCCCTGAAAGTTAGCCTTTTAAAAAGTTAGAGAACAATATTTGAAAAATAAAGGAATGCCATGTATAAAATTTCTATACTTTTGGAGCAAATTCAAAAATTAATACATCATAATCTTATTAAAGTGAGATTTTTCAGTATAATTCTAGTACTAATCTGATGTTTAAGAATGATCTGTCTACCCTTCCTGCTCTAAGTTTTGTATATTTCAGAAATAAATCTTGATTGGTCCCAGTTCTAACATTATCTTGAATTTCTGTATATTTGCTCTTTCCTCCAGAGTGATATATTTTGAAAACAGCATTAATTTCAAAAGCAAAAAAAAAAAGCACAAAACTTCATGGTTGGAGAGAAAGGCTGGAAAGCATTAACTAAATACACTGAAAAAATTTCCAGAATAGATTCCAATTGAAATAAATTATCTTTCCCACAGCAGTTATTCCAAAGCAAAATGGTTTTTGTTTGATGATAGAACAGCCACACAGGGGTAGCATTTAGCAAATGATATTCCATTTCACATTTTTCACAAAACATTTTCAGTTCTTTATTCTCATGTAGATTAGACCTAGGACTTCTAGACTACACCTGGAAATAAAGGAGGAGCATGTTTAGACCCGTATTTCTTTTTTCTTTTTTTTTTTTTTTTCTCCCCAGTCAAGATTTCTTGGAGGTGGTGGGCAATTATGGACAGATATAGGCATAAAGAATTTTGGCCATTTCCTAGGTTGGCAGGTAGCTTGCATATCAAAAGTGGCTGTTGACCCTGAACATATTTCGGTTCTAGAAGAACCACCGCAGGGATACTGGGCTGGGTTAGGGCACATGGTCCTCCTCACTGCAGCAAAACTGTTTGCTGTACTCATCCTTTCCCTCCATACAAACTCAGTGGGTCCAACACCTCAGTATTCTTGCCAAGCCCCTTTCTTTCTCATAGCAGGACTCACCCTGGTCCTTGCCCTCACGATAATTTTTGTTCCACAGCCCTGAGAAGCCATAAGCTGAAGCTGATCACAGTTCCCCACTGCAAGTGCTTGCAGCTGACAGTTCCGGGAAGTATTTTATTGGGGAGCTCTGCAAGGGGGAACTTCTACAACGGGACTTTAGGGCTCATTCTGTCTTATTGTGTACAATGTGTGAATTACTGTACTTGTCTTATTGAGAATAAATAACGCAGCTCTTTCTGAACCCAAACATGCTGCAGGTCAAGTTTGCCCTCCTTAATTACACTGGTGGCCTGAGTACATGGAAGTATGCCAGTGTCAAAGTGGACAGTAATAAAGTCAATGGCATTTTATCAAATACTATAGCTAGAGGCAGAAAGAGATCCAATGTGTACATTGTGAATAGAATTCTTTCAGAAAGCACTTCAGAGAAATAAAACAAAACCAGTTTATTTTCCTTGATAATATTCAATCCATGCATTACAACCCACAAGAGACCAATAAATGATTGTTACTGGAAACTTTGAAAAATCATTGCAAAAGAAAACATTTATACAAGTTTATGAAGGCTTCTGAAGTATGGCTGATATGTTCAGGTCCAAAAGGGCTGTAAAGTATCAAGATATTACATAGAGTAATGCTGATGGTTTTTATTCTATTTACATTGAGTGCAGTTTAGTTTGCTTTTTGCTTATGGGAAAGGTTAATTCTATACTGAAAAATGTTTTGATTCCACTCTAGTGAATTTCTTACAGAAACACAAAAGATTACTTGGATTAATAACAAGAGTAGTAAAAACAGTCCCTATTTTATAATACAAAGTTAAACATATGTATTTGTAATGGGAAAATGTATTTTGTAGAAAAGATATAAAATTTAGATCTTGGCAAACAGATTCAGAGAAAGTAAAAGTAGCCCTGAATGGTCACCCAAAACTGGTTTTAGCCTATATTTGTTTATAGTAGAAGTATTTCTCTTAGGTTATTTCTGGTTTAAGCCTACTACTGAAGATAATTAGAGATGCTTAATACCGAGAGTAGGGCTATGGCAAGATTTTAATCATAATGTGGTGCATCTGAGTGCAGTATTTCATCAATATTTGAGCCAAGATTGCTAAGTTCATAAACCTTTAAATAAAACTGGTTCAAGTCAGTTTTATTTATGGCAATTTTTGCATTTAAAAAAAAAAAAGAAGCACCTTGTTTTCTTCAGAAAGTTCAAAAATTAAATAATAACCTCAATACTATAAATCAATCAGATACACTCTTATGCAATAATTTTGTATGTTCTGTCTGTCCAACTTTGAAAAGAACACACTGAAAGAATCAGGCAGAAAGAATACAGATCAAAGAAGTGGATCTAAAAATCAGGCAAGTCATGATTGCAGTCAAAAGTAGCTCCAAAGCAAGGAGATATGTCTAGTAATCATGAATGAAGTGCCTTCTCCTTTTCTGCAGGCCTCTCTCTCTATTGGAAGCCTGTGTGTGGAAGAACACATAGAGTCTTTGCAGATTATTGATCTCAGAGCAATGCTTTGGCAATAAAGACTAGAATAATTCTTAAATGAAAGCAACTGGAAATGTAGTAGCATCATGGGGAAATAAAAATGCTGAATTACTAATGGGTAAATTTAATAGCATTCGTAGTAGAAGTGGTACTACTTGGTACAAAGGGCAACCTACCCAAAAGGTGAATTTTGTTTTGTCTTGAGTTGGCTTGAGCTCTTTAACCAGTCAGTTTTTGTGCTAAGCATAGTGTTTTATATTCTTCAGTTTTCAATGTAATCACTTGTGTTTCCCCTACACAGCTAAATGTTTTGATCATAACAATGAATTCTACATTTGTGGTTAAAAAAAAAAAAAGAGTAACAAAGAAGTAACACTTTAAAGGAGGCTGCTTTATTCACTGTGGGTATGACACACTCTATATTGGGCATGGAGAATGGGGGCACTCAGAGTAATAGCAACAAGAAGCATTAAGGATTTGAATTCCAATTCGCACTCATGTCCTTCTGTTGCCTTGAATGCATTTGCAGCATAAAAGCTCATACGTTTTAGATATAAGTATGAAGGTTAGACAATTCAGACTTACCAAGAATGAACCTGGAACAGCCGTAATGTTTGTGGCAATCTTTCACAAAACTTTAGGTTGCTGTTGTTTCTGTCAAAGGCATTGCCTCCAGGAACACAAAGCCAACAAATCATTTTTACATTCCTCCAAACACAACAGGGGTCTGCAACAATCTAAGTTGGGGAAAAGAAAAAAAAATTGGGGAAGTATTTTTGAGACTTATCAGGGTGACTCATAAATAATTTAATTAAAAGAAGTTGGACACCACACTCACAGATATACAGTCAGTGCAGACACAGACATGTAGGATCATCCCTCTACTACAGAAAGGAAGCTTATTTGCTTCCCCAGGAAACCTCTGGAGAAAGGAAGAGCACCTAGCAGCTTTGCCTGTTGCTAGACTTCAAACTGCCAGTGCAGCCCATGGCATTTTGCAAACATTACGCAACCAGGTCATATCTGTATAAGCAGATATAGAAAGGGAGTTGACTGAAGCCACTCACTGCCAGTGCTGAGCTTTGACTTGCGAGTCTCTTCCTCTCCATCTGGTCTTTCATGGTCTCTACTGCTGTGGGGAGAAGGCTCTTCAGGAGAGCAGTTTCTAGTCAGCTCAGAGGAGCCACTCACTGCAATGGCTGCATGGCAGATAAATCAACTCAGGTGGACAACTTGGAACTTGCAGAAATGGCTCAGACTGAAACATATCCAACAACTAAGCTCCACATCTGTGATGTGCATGAACCTAGTAATCTGAACGTGTCTTGTGGGAACAGGGGGAAGGCACTCAACTTGAAAGATTTTTTGAGGGGAGAGGAAAAAAAAGCACAGCTACTTCTGTGATTAGCTATTGTCATAAGAAAAAAAAAAAAAGCTAGGGAGTTAGTTCCCTTCAAAATATTAAATTTAGATGAACCTTGACGTTTCTAGGTGAGAAACCAAAGTCTAGCTCCAGGTAATAGCATATATGCTATGTGTGTCACTAATGAAATATATACAACAACTAAGACACATTAGTTACGAGAGGCCCATTAGTCATTTGTGTGTTTACAACACACTTCTTGCTGCTCAAACATAGCTTCTCTGACTTGATGAAGTATATACAAAATACCATTGTGATTTTTCCACAGAACTCTAGCTGGTATAGAGAAAATGCAAATAGTGCATAGTGCTGCAAGATCCAAACTCACAGAGTACAAACTGAATTGTTTGAAAAGACATATGGCATCCCAAGAGTAACAGATAGTTGAATCTCAAGGGGGAACCATTGTTCATTCATCTGGACCAAGTGACATTCTTTATGCAAGAATAATTCCTGATTAAAGGGTGAGTTTTAATGGAAACTAATTAGGCAACCTCTTTAGCCTGGGCATAATGATCAAATGAGCTGTCACACAGTACCTGATACAATGATCTCACTTGGTACAAGATTTTATTCCTTAGCAATTACACTCCCACGTTGCACTGCATGTGTTTATTGCCTGGAGCACACATGTCAAATTAAAGAGCAGCTTATGCACCTGATATTTAATTATTGCCTAGCACTACAGACAACCGGGAAATGTCAAAGTGAGCAGTCCTGCATCGGAGCAACTAAAACAGATATCTTCCCTGGTAAAGAAAAAAATAGAGATAAAATATGTATGGATGATTCGGTTGTCTTACAATTCACAGTTACAAAAAAAATGGCCTCCCAATCCTTACATAATTTACCATCATGCTCAACACAGAGAATACTCCCGAAGCAGAGGAGTACGTAAAACAGGTTCACCAGCTCACATGATTATTTGCGTTAGATGTATTTTTGCATGATTAAAGTGTATACAAGTAAGTAGTGGAATTTAAGCTGGTTTATACCAACTTCAAATACCAAAGGAATCATTTATTTATTCAGGTATGGACTAATTCACAGGTGTTAAAAGAAACATTCATTTCTACAACTCTCTTGTCCTACAGTTAACTTAAAATCATCCTCAGCTTACTGGAAATTTTTCTAAATTCCTTCATAGCCAAATCACCTCCTGAATCCTTGCTGTAATAAGGCTGAAATGAAAAGCTGGCAATACTAAAAGACATGCAAGAAAAGTGTTTCCAGCAAATTGAGGCATGCTAATCAAAAAAGAAAGTTTTATGGCTGTGATGGAGGTGCTGACAATAAGGTGAGGAAAAATCAATGCCACCCTAAGTTTTGAGTGCAATTTTTAATAAAGAAAAAATGTGCAGAATACAAAAGAGTTTCTCTTAGTCATTGATTTGTAATGGAACACCCGAATAGAGACTCGGTGGTATCCTGTGGCTAAGAAAGTTGTGTGTGTATCTTGGACCATGCTACTCCAAAGAAAGGAATCTAATTACCCATAATCTTAATTGCACAGTCTAATACTAAAAAGGCTTAATAAGAGTGCTTTTGTATTTACAAAACTGCACAGCTTGTGGAAGAACCCTCAAAACATTTGGCAGGAATCCCAGCCGAGGTATGACTGACTGGAACCTCTAATGACTACAACATGTAAACAAGTGTTTTGTTTCGACTGATAATCATTAACTTCCAGTGTCAGACTTATCCCACAAGGTTTTGTTCACTCCTTCACCAGGCTGCTTTACAAAGGCATCTGGTGCTAAGGAAAAGGGCGAGAAGGGGGGGGAGGTGGAAAGTGCAGAGTGCTATACAGTGTTGTCACTCTTAAACTAAAGTGGCAGTAGGCAAATGAAAGGGTCATGAGGTAAATGCTTCTAACAAGGAGCAAGCTGCTGTGATAATTCCCACCATTCTTTGATGGTCCCTCTTACTGTGTGACTTAGTGACATAATGTGCTAGACCTCCTGGTTATTTTATTTTTTAATGAAGAAAGGTAATTTGAAACAGAGCCTCTCTGAATTATTGTTTCATGCCTTGGTAGCTTTCAAAATTAAAAGTGCAAAAAAAGAAAAAATGGAAATTTGCTTTCCCTTACTACTGTAGTACTCGAACAATCTGCCTCTAAGTGTTGCATAAAAATAAAAGACAGAGGAGCAGTGGAATACAAGTCCTACAAGCACAAATCTGGTTGCCTGCATAACAGAAGGGAAGCATGTCAGAAATTACACAAACTGCCCTGGTTATCTCTGCTTTGAAAAGGTGCCCAGCAACAGTAATTTTAAAAGTGAATTTCAAATGTCCAGATCCTCAGCTAGATCAACTGTGCTAAAATGTACACGTCATGGAGAAGCCATGGGTATCTCATCATTCATTTACTTTACTATTAAAGTACCTCCCATTCACACAATTTTATGTAGAAACACTGAAGAAGTTGTGAAAAAGCATGTTCATTGTGTATAATGTTTAGTAAACCTTTCCAGTCTACAAACAAAACCCTGAATAACCCATATTTACATTCCCAACCCTTTCTTAGCTTGGGAAGTGCAACTAATTTGGTAATTTTTAACCATGCAGTTTAAAACAGCAGGAGTAGCTTATAGATTGCAGATCTAGTGCTTCTGTGGCTGTGAGTAAAAGGTCATTTGTAAAGTCCATTTAACTATCAATACCACAGAGACTACTTTCAAAGGTTTACACTTATTTCATGCCCTGCCAGGATCTTGCCTGTGAAACAAGCATTTCCTGATCAGTTTTAGCAGAGCACAGAGAAGCAGGCTGCAATAGCTCTCACAACTGCATGAACAAATTTATGCATGCAACTCTCTAACAGCTTTGATATATAACCCTGCAGAATCAGGTAGGAGCTGTGAATCAGCCTGGTTAAATTTATTTAAAAAACACTTGGCAAAGCAAGTTTGCAATTGTTTAATTTTCATTATAACTGCTGCCTCACAAGATAATGAGCCCTCATAACAGTGTTTTATATAAAAGCACATTATGCCTTTACACAGCACACACAAATGGCCAGTGATTATTAACAATGTTAAAATGTCAGTAGAACCAAGCCAGCATAACGGCATAGATTTAGATGCCATAAAAGCTGCAAATTACTATTACATTGTTTTAAGGAAGCATCTTTAAAAGGCTCTTAGAACTAGAGGAAAAGAAATATTTGTTACAAGGAATAGAAGTTTATGATGAAATGTCAATCAAATTTGACTTCACAACAAACATTAGGCACAAGAAGTAGCTAAGCTCATCACTGCTGCTACCAGTACTCTCATTTTTAGGATCAGAGATAAAACGCTCCATAAATAATTTTTGCTTTTACCTTTGACTCGAATTTTTTTCCCCTTGTCATTCCAGGATTTCAGTGTTTTGGAATGCTTTAAGAAAACCTTGTCAAAGTAAAACTTCAGAGAGTTCAAATCCACACATTTGCCACTGATTTACGATCAGAAAAAAAAGGTCCAACATTTAAATGAAAGTCTAGTGAAGAGTAAAAGGTCTAGACGGGATAATCATGATCTAAATTATTACAAATATTTTAGAGGCTTTTAGCCTCAAAATGTCACTCCCAGCATCATCTTAGATTCAAGTAGGTCTTACTCTCATTCACTGTGGGGTAGTTAGTAAGGTAAGAAGTCTGAATAACAAAGGATCCAAGTTAGACTGTTGTTGGTTATTTACACCAATTCTCCAAAGTTATTCATGAGAATTTGACATTATTCAACTCACTAGGTTATGTCTAGGTTAGTTTTATTTTAAAATTAGGAAGCAAAAATAATTATGGGATGAAGTTTTGGGGATATTTTGTTGTTTGGTATGAGTCTTGGTTTGGGTTGGGGTTGGGGGGGGGGGGTGTTTTTGTTTTGTTTTTAAGTTACCGCTATGTAGCAAAGAAAACAGCATCATCTCAAATTTTTCAGAAGAATTACTGGGTTTCTCCATGTAACTCCAAAGCTCTACAAATGCATATAGGTTAAATCATTTTTCATTTTAGCTTGTTCAGTTGCCAGGCCACATGCTGCATTTCATTTCATACATTAACAAAAGGTGTTCCAGAGCAAATGAATTGTGAATACTAATGTTTCCCCCACTAAAGATATGCATTTATAAACATAAACCTTCAACCTCTTTATTAAATGTGAATATAAACACAAATGTGAAGTCGAGCATTTTAGACTGTCCTGATTCACATAATCCATTGCCAATAATAGTTTTTTTCATTTCCAACTGTTATCATTTTATCTCACACAGACAGTACCTGTTCAAATGAAATATTCAATAAATATTTGTATCTCCCTCTCATTAGCCGCAGGCCTAATTTTCCCCCTCAGTTATAATAAACCAAATACTTTAGAAACTAAGATAGGTAAAATAATAAATTGGTACATCTGTATAATTAATATAACATAGATTTTTGAACCAGATAGACAGGGGACATTTAAAACTTGACTTTAAAATATTAATCTTTTGTTGCTCTCATTGGGCACTCAGTTATGAGTTGAGTTTAAGATGGTAAATTAGTCTTCCCTTAGCATGCATTAGGAAAGATATTGTTTCTCAAAAGCTGGAAATCTATAATTTGTCTCCAGTCAGCTTTAACATTTAGCAGGTTTGTAACAAATACACACACAGGCAACAAAAGCCTGAACATTGGCAGAGATGCTAAGAGGGCTATTAATTAAGCCACATTAGTACAGTGTGATCAAAAACAAGACATCAGTACCCTTAGGGCAAAAGCACATTTCAGGTCAAACTTTACACCCATGCACAAACATATATGTGTATGCCTATACACACACGCAGAAATAGGCACGTATAAAGAAGTATATATCAGATAAACCCTTTCTTTATGCTAACTATAAAAAAAAGGCATCAAAGTAACTATTTGCTCTGGCTGCTTCATTTATTTGCACTGTAAATTGTTTGAGATCAGATTTTAAAGCTCGTTTGGTTTTTGATCTGTTCAAACCCAAACCATTGTCTCATACTGTATATACTGATGGCCTGGCACCACCTTATGGCAACCATCAGAAATGCAGATGGGAGTTCTTCCAGATGCATGAGGAAAAATTAGCAACACCTAAACATGTTAAAAGAAAAGAAGCAGAGATTGTTTTCTCAAAAATAATCAACAGGTATTTATCTAGAAACTATCTAGCTGCTCTTAATCATGTTTTAAATTGACTAAACAGGTGTGATTCTTGTGAAGAGTTTGTGCTGTCCAAAATCCATAGCAGAGCAAATTAGTAAGTGAATGGTGTATTAGGGGTTTTTTGAAAATACCGTTTCATAATCACATTTCTTATCACATCAAAGCTAATAACCAGACTAGAATTACTGTTAGGCCTTTTGTGACAGGAAATCTCATCTACAGTGCAAAACTACAGAGTAACAGGTGAAAGTGAATTAATTCCAGCAACTAGGGAAAGATAAATAGGTGACTTAAAAGCAGAGAAGAAAAAATGTCTTTAGTGATTTTTTAGCCACAGAAAATGTTATTCAAACCTTACTTGGTGCATGATACATACTATGGAGAATAAAAAAACCCAAAGAAACAAACAAAAAAACATAACCCCAAACCCCTATACCCACTCCTCAATCCAATGTAAGACAGCAAACAATTCCCACGGCTCCTCCATCCTCAAACAAGATAACAAATATTACAGTTTGCAGTATGAAGAAGCTGGCTGTTCCCAGTGCAGAGGTAAAGTCACAACTTAATTCCCAGACGTCTTAGTCAGAGCATTCGTTCAACTCCAAATTAGATTTCCAGCGCATGGGATTACAACAAAATGTAAAGGCAATAGAAGAAGCCCAAAAAGCTTGTTCAAAAATCCTTGGAAACAACTCAGTTTCTTTTTCTCAGAGAAGCGGCTGAAACCCTCCTTGGTATTGCAAGTTTAACTCTAAGTTGCCTTACGCTCTGGTGTGTAGTTTGCTTTTCATTGCCTTACTTATGAAGGCAGAGCATTACCAAGTGTGAAAATAATTTTCTACTGCTCCCAGAAAACAACAAAAGAAAGCTAACAGCATTTAGGTTTGTCCTTTTTTAAACATATCAATGGGAAACCTGAAAAGGATGAACTGGTGAGGCATGATCTTTAATTGACAGATTGCTTACTATAGGTTTTGCATGAAACTGACTGTAACAAACATCTCAAAATTTAAGACCTCCTGGATCTCACAATCATATAGCACCTGCAGAATTCCAAAGAAATGAGCAGTGCTTTCAGAGGAGAAATTAAGTCTCAAATACCATCATGGACTAAAAAATGCCGTGGCAGCTTCATCTAATTTTAGATAAGCTGGATTTTTCAAATGTAAAATGAAGTGAATGGAATAATGCATAAAGTTTACTTGCTCTTGTGTTATTGGATTCCATTTAAAGCTGTCACAACTTGCCTGGACACTTTCATCACTTCTATGTACTTCTGCAAGAACTATCTAGGAATCTACACCTTGTAACATTGGATATTCCTATATTTAAGGAGAGAAGGATGTATGTGCACATTGCAGGTATTCCTGCAACAATTATAAACTCTTTTAATTATGACATAGCCTCAGATCCTCAAATTTCAGGCTCTACAGTGCCAGTCTGACAGGGACAAAACAGCCTATGCTTAGACAGATTGTTCTGGACACTTGAGTGCTATGAAAGGAAATATTTACACAAATTTTTTTTTCTGCAGCTCAACACTAACAACTAAATCATAGATTCTGGCCCACAGCTCCCTATAAGGAGAATGATTTTGCAGCAGATTTCAGAAAACCACAGAACACCTGTGCTCATGAGAATAACACCTGTATTTCTGTAAAAGCTTCCTTAGGAAAGAGTCAAATTTCTTCAACAAATTAAGACACAAACAGTGCTCCAAAAATGAGCAAATATTACTACATACACTTTATAGACAGAATAGAGGTGCACATTTAATATTTTCTTTGGATAAGATGACAAGTCTCAAGCCTCTTGTGTCTTGCTCCCTGAAACATCCTTTCTCGCTTTTCTCTATTCTCTAGGCAGTAACCATGATAGCAATGAAGGTTCATACAATTCATTGAGAGAATAGAAAAGGCACAGAATATATTCTTACTATGATAGATTTTAATTCAGAAGACATTATTTGTCAGAAATTCCATGGCTTCAAAAGGAAAAGAAAACTAAGAACAGCAAAACTTGCACCACTAAATATAATAGTACAATTTATATGTTATTTTCACAAGGATAAGCTGTTTTCTAAGGACAAGACAAAATAATCATCTCTATAGAAGCAGCTTGAATAGTCTAAATATGTCCCAGTTAAAATTTTTAATGAAGCTGCAGAGTGAATGCAAATCTACAAGTCCCAGAGCTGGTGTAGCACCATGTAATTTCTAAGTAACAGTGCCTGAGAAGTCCCCTAGCAGCACAACACAATTCCTGCTAAAGAACAGAGTACCCTTGTAGCATGTTAGTGGTCTACACAGCAGCATTCAATCAGTTCCTTTAATCCAAGGAGCATCTTTTACTTTGTGAGGAATCTAACTCTACTGGGGGGATTTGAACTGGAGGTCTTCGGATCCAAAACCAGCAACATTACTAACACAAGAAAAGGCAAATTTCCAGTACCTTTCAGTGGAGTCCTAAGTGGCCTGTAAAAATGGTGAGAGTCTCTCCCTTGCAGGGATACTAGTTATAAGGGGTAAACCACTCAGCCAGGTTTAACAGAAACATATGGAGGGGGAGAAAAAACCACACAGGAAAAAGGGAGGCTAAATTATAGAGGAACAGTAGCAAATATGTTGTATTCATTCCAGGTCAGAGTTCACAAGGAATTAAATCCTGGCAGAGCCTGAGTGCTTTCAGCTACCATGGGGCCAAATACTCCCATCTTTACTGTTTCCTTAAAAAATGACAAAACTGCCAGTGACTCTCAAATTATTTTTCCCCCATTAGAAGAATATCTGGAGTGCTTAAGTGAGAGGAAGACACAACAGAACTATTCTGGCTTACAGACACTGGTTTCTTTGCATATCTTCTCCCCCTTAAGCAACCAGGAAAGTCAGGTGCATAACAGAACAAGCCAACAGAACAAATAAATATTCCTCATGAAAACTCGAGGCAAAAGATGACTCGTTTTCCTACTTGCTAGTAGGACAGTTTCCCCCACTGCTGAAATACTTGGAGAGTTTGTACTCTCCTTCCCTGGAAAGAGGTGCTCCCTCCCCCGCCTTCCTGCTGCTGTCCTGTTCCAGGTGAGATCAGCAGCTCTGAACTCCAGCACACCGAGCTGACGGGAAAGCTGAAAAGCTTTCCTGGGGTTTTTGGCTCACAACCTCTAAGTTTTTGGGATGATGCCAAAGTACTGCTCTTTCTGTGCTTGTTGGCTCAGCAGCCCTAACAGACTGAACTAAAGCACAGGCCTCCAAAGGACAATTACTCATTTATGCACAATAAGCATACAACCTTTTAACAACCAGGACAAGTACAGCACTTCAGGGTTAGGCATCAGTTTTGGATAAACACAAAGTGAATAACACAGAGTGCATGTCATTTAGATGTTTTTGAGCAAGTCAACAAAAAGCACATGTTCACACAGAGAAGAAAACCTTACTGCTACTTCGCATAACACATCAAACAGGGCTCCATTGTGGTCCCTTTCTGCATGGACTTTGTCACATCAAAAGGAAGAAATCTTTACTATCATACAGAGCTCTCCAAAAATACCCCTGGTTCAGAAAACCAAGTTCATGCACTGGCAGACAGCAGGATGGCTCCTCATAAACCCTCTGAAAAAGTTTCACAATAAATAGGGACCACTTAGATCCAAAATTTATGTAGTAATATAAAATATTAACTCCAGCCTGGGTTTGCAGCCTTCGCCAAGGCTTGATTGGTGTTAGGTGATTTTAGTAGCCTTGCATACAAAGATTTCAATGAAAACCTGAGCACCTAAAAATAAAGCGTAAAGAAATTATATAGACTAGGTCTACCTTCAAGCTCTTGTGCAGCAGAAGAGGTCAAGCAGGTAGCTGTTATTCTAAAGGCAAGAAGCTATACTTAAAAGCAGATTTAAAACTTTATATAAAAGAAATTGTGATACAGAAGATACCATGAAACCTCACCTGGCTAACCTATTTTAAGCCTATCCTAAAAAGCAAAACCAAAGAAGGGAAAAGTCAGTGGACATGGGAAAACAAGAAAAAATATGTAGCTCTGACATTTCAGTTAATTTCTATGTTCGTTATTCATTAAGTCTTTTGTCTACATCTACTGATAAAAGGCTTTAATCTCTACACTTCAATTCCAAATCTCTATGAATGACAATTTAAGACATTTTATTTATCCTGTATTTTAAAAAAATGTGGTAATTAAAATAATCTGTTCTACACTTATTAAAAATAAATTATTGCATATTTTAATGTTTTCCCTCCCTGCAACTTTTTCTTAATTAGTTATTTAAACTGCATTGAAAATCCCAAGCCAATACATTTCAATATTCATTTTTCTATTTTAATTTTTCAAACAAGAAGAAAAGTTTTCCTCTTTAAGCTGAAAATTCAATTTAAAAAGCAGATTAAATACTCATTGGTGTTATTTTACATCTTTCACAGAAAGATTTTTTTCTTTAATATTTATTAATGACGACATTCTTGCATATACACATTATCTTACATCTATTAGCATCTTTCATCTGAAAGGATCTTGAAGAGCTCTAACAAACAGACACTTCTGTAATTACGATGAGGGACTGATTCACTACTTGAACACAAACCTTTCTGGAACAGAAGTCCTTCAGCTGTTTAAAAGTCCACAGCAATGCTATGGAAAGCAGCAAAGAGCACCTTAGTGAACACCAGCAGAATTTGGGGCAAAGACCTCTTCTCCCATTCAATCCAACAATGAAATTCATAAAGCAAACACATCACCTGTCAAGGCAAATTGGCAAAGTGTAATTTCTTCTGTTGAACTCTAATACCTCAGGCCTCATAACCCTAAACAAAGGGTTAGTAAACCACATATTCCCAAATTAGAAACAGCTACACATATTTTGCACAATTTAGTAGTACATACCTTCAGTTTTGTTGCTGTTTAACTCTATGAAGAGCACTGTCACAAAGCCTACAACTGGACTACTTCAGTATTATCAAAGAGTTACCAAAAATATTACCAAAACCTGACTGCCATACCAGACAAGATCCTCAGCAGAAGTAAGCAGGTTTTAGGTATATGCCATGGCCACAGAGCCATGCTAGAACAGAAGCTTTCAGTCCAAAAAATTGCCATGAATGAAACAGGGTCCAATGCACAAACACAACTTAATCTCTACTGGTGTTTGTCAGACCAAGAGTGCAACTGGACAAACTCCACGTGGGTTGAAAAAATTGACAATGTATAGCAAAACATTCATGAAGTTCTATGAGATTTTTCAGTTGGGTAGGTTTTTTAAGGCTCTTTTGCACTCTCTATATAGATTGATGCAAAAGAAATATTTCTCTATCATACATATAGAAATATATGTGGTTTAAATTCAATTGCAATTACAGACTTTGTGAAAACAAAGCTTCAGTGGAAGATAGAGGCATAATTTCAGCTCTGAAGCAATCATTGCACAGTGGAGAATGGTAAGAAGAATGAATTCAGAAAGCTTATGCAGAAAATGAGTGAGTTTAAGGGATCCTCCTACATCTTAAAAAATAAAATTTTGCTCTCTAATTTTTTGTGTTTCTCCATCATGGCATAGCATAAAACACCTTCTTACCAAGTTAGATACATGCTGTACTATGTTTGGCTGAAGTGGAGTTAATTTTCTTACAACTATAGACCTATAACAATAAATGTTCAGTATGGCATGTGTTTTCTACAACACTCAAAAAATAGATATTTTCATAATTTCTGATTTACCATCTAATGTGTTATTAGAACAGCCATTGTGTCATTTTGCTCCCATGATTTTGGTGGTGACTGCAAAATCTCTAATTTTGCCAGTCTGTGTCTAGGCTTTCAGGCAGATGTCCACTCAAAATCTGGGAGTTTTGTCATTGTTATTGTTTCTTGAGGTTTTTTTGTTGTTTGGTTTTGATTTTTATTTGTTTATGTTTTTTGGTCCCTTTGCCTATTCCACTATTTTTGCCAGTGCAGACTGGTGTTTTATTCATACAGGAAATAAGAAGGTGAAATATGAAAGCACTGCCTTGACATAGGGTATTTCCCAATTGCCAGCATCATTTTTATTGCCTGCACTGTCAAGTGCTTCCTTAATAAATATTGTCATGCTCTTTTATGGTAATCACATCATATAGTGGGTAGTGTACACTACTGTCTCTTCATTTGACGTAATCTCTTCAGTATTTGACTGATACAGTATCTTTCCATGTAGAATCCAGTAGAATACAGGACAATAAGCCACAACAAAAGATGAAACTTTTATGTAATTGGTGACAATGACATTTCAGTGATATATAAATTCAAAGTTTTTCAGTTCTAATGTCTCCTTCCCAATTTTCATAGAACTGTTGAGGTTGGAAGAGACCTCTAAGATCATCAAGTCCAACCACTAACAGAACACTAGCAAAGCCATCATTAAACCATGTCCCTGAGTGCCACATCCACGTGCCTTTTTAAATACCTCCAGGAATGGTGACCAGTGTCTGAAAGAGGCGGTTTTTTAAAATCCACTTTGGAAAGGAAAAACAGAGAAAATCCAGTACATGCATGCATTGGATGCATGTATATATAGCAATGCAAACTCCACATCAATCTGAAAATTCACATTTCAACAACAGGAAAATGGAATCTATATAGCTATAAATTCCTCATTAAAGGTAAAGAGAACTCTAGCCTAACCTCCCAGAATCTAACATACACTAATTAGGTAACCACAGCAATTCTCTTTGCCCATGCTTTGAGCACATGTAATAGATACCTTTCCCAATGCCCAGGCTAAGGGTTAAAGGGCACAGCAAAAGAACCGTAGTTAAAGTTTTGTCCAACTTGGAAAACAACCCTTCCATATAATTTGTCAGAAGCACTTGTTGAACTAAACATGAACAAAAAAGGAAATAATAGGTTTATATGTTTATTGTATTGCCCAATATAAAATATCTTCTCATTCATCAGCCTTATTTCCTTCCAAAAATGCATCAGTTTCTTCTTCATTCCTAGAGACTTTTTTTTGTCTGTAGTTACAGTGAGATGATCAAGGTACAGGGACATGACAGTGCACATTATACCCTTACAGTGGACCAGCATACCCAATCAATGGTTATTTTACTTTATATGCTCAATATAAAGAAGTCATTCCTACTTTTAACTCCAACATAATCCTCAATAATTTTGCAAATTTCTACCTATATCAAATATAGTACTCTTAAAAAAATGGTAGCCAAAAGACCTGGATTAGGACTGGACCCAACATTTCAGTCTAATGCTGAAGATCTAGATGTTAAAGTTTTAATATCTGCACTGTGACCAACTGTCCATGCTAGTAATTCTGTAAACTGGCAACTCTGAATGAGAGCAGAGATCTGCAGATTCCATTGCCAAATCAAAACCAAATATATCAACTGTGATCATAATGTCTTTATTCATGAAAAGTGGGAGTACATATGTGCACATCGATATTCTATACACAGCACATAAATTCTCATTCTATAGGAATTACACTGTTGCAAAGCAGAGCTAGGAAGCTAGGAAAGCTCTACACTAAGGCTATATCCCTGTGGAAATACTGCATGAAAAGGGTTTTTTTAGTTTTAAAGATAAATTAATTTTTTTCTATAATTGAGTCACACTTTTCATGTAGCACTCAGCCTAGGGATATCTGCAGGAGAAAAGAACAATATCTTACTAAATCCTTTTAGGATCATTAAATTTAGATCACAAAATTCTCTCAGGCATGCAATTCCAAACATGTCACAGAAACAAAAGTAACAACAACAAAAAATGACAAGCTTTCTTACATTATTTTCCTTATTCACATTGATGTTTAAGGTAGCAAAGTGTTAATGAATTCAGTACAATGTATCGTGCATTGTGTTAGAACTTTTATATTGTTGAAAAATTGTCATATTTGGCTAGGCAGCTGCATGGAGAAAAAAAGCTCTGACAATATCTAATTGAGTCTATTTTTACTGTCTTTCAGATAACATTGTTAGAATTATGTACTGTACATATTTCTTATTTTTAGTTTCATACTCCCTTCCCCCTCTTCACAGCCCTTCCCTGCTACAGTATTTTACTACTGCTGATATAAAATCCAGGTCATTTTCACAAAAGAAAAGTCCTATTCTGTAATATTGAAATGGGGCTACAGGCTGTTATGTAAATGACTATTAATAACAGAGTATTTGGGACATGTGCCTCTTAAAAGCTGGTCCCTCTTTAGAACACTGACTGGGGCACAAAAGCTTCAAGTTCCCTTTCTCTTCTTCATCATATGCTTCCTGGGCATTTTTGAGCTAAACATTTCATATCTAGCTTGCTTCTTTCTATGAACTGGGAATAGCAGAATATTTTCTTTGTTTTTTTTCCTGCCTTTTGAAACAAAGAATGCTTCAATGCAAAGAATGCCTCTTCTCTCTATATATCATGTCAAGTGTAACTGCTCCAGTTCACACATGAAATTTCTGGTATTGCCATGGAATAATTGTAGGACTTTCACAACTTTACATCTCTCATCCTGATGATTTCTCTGCTGATTTTGTGGGATATTCTGACTTCGAAGGGACCCGCAAGGATCATCATGTCCAACTCTTAAGTGAATAACCCATAAAGGGGTTGAACCTTGGCATTGCCAGCACTATTCTCTAACAAACTGCCCAATCAGCCTGTTCTCAGCCTTTTCAACTGAGATTTTTCATCACTTTCCCAACCTCCACAGGCATGTAGGAAAATCAGGTAGTTAGGTTAGTCACATAGACAGAATGATTTTCTCCAAGGATAGAGAAAGCACGTCTTGTGACTCATCCTTTGTAGTACTCTGGTTCCTCACTTGAATACGGTAAGTGAGTTGCAAGACACTAAGCAGGACTAAGGAGTACAAATTTCAGACTGTCAGAAACTCTTTTTAAAGGGAATCAGATTGCCTGGACATGAACACACCAAGCAGCATCACCATTGCAGAAGTACAGGTGAAGAAAGTAACTCTCCTGCACAGCCAGCCTAGGGGACTGGACCTTCAACTCCTGCAAATGTAGATACCATATCCTGCTTCCATGCTTGCGAACAGCACATCAAACTGATAAAGCAATCCAGGCAGGCGAAAGAGTCTCAGGTCACCACACAGAAATACATTTATTTAAAATCACTACCACTCCTTAGGATTAATCACTTAAAAGATATCCCACAACTTAAAAAAAAACAACAAAAAATCTACACCAATACCACCCCATCCACCAAAATAATATTTCATTGTTTTTGAAATATGATTTTGTACATAAAAGCTCAAGGTGCAGACTTCTGGGAACAGGACCCTTAATGAAAATTTCAACCAGTCTTGATCAGAGAGCATTTTGTTGTACGTACACTGGGAAGACTATCAATAACTGGACTTCATTATGTTTTGTAGGAAAACATTTTATTGAGAAGCACCAGAATTATTTCAGAGGTGAGGTGCAGTAGAAGACAGTAAACAGGACTTTCAAGATGGGAAATCAAACCACCTCACAACAATTATAGACACTGCTCAGCTTGTTTACTTTAAGTTTCTGCAATTTCTTTAGTTAGCTCCTGTTAGCACCACCAAGATTTTGTCCCTAAAGATAGAGGAAAATTGTATCTCCTTGACCCTTGATAAATATACATTCATGCTGGTAAATTGAAACACTGAGAAAGAAGTCAAAATTCTAGAAACTGAAACTAGTTTCAAATGAAACTAGTGCATTTAATAGGAAGAAAAAACTAGTTTTTCTTTTACTTTTTTCCTCTCAACAATAGAATAAGCAAAAAACATTTTGCAAAAGACTGACAAAGTAAAACACAAATTCTCTATACTATTCCCTTGTCCCTTACCCTCTAATTCCATCTCTTTAAAAACATATTTTATTATTTTTCTGCATGACACCTCATATTCTCACCATAGAAATCTAATACTGAAACATTGTTCTCAGGGATTCAAGCTCATGTAAGCTTTTATGTGCCTATGGGGACTTTGATTTTTAGATAAACAGGAGAAAAAAGGGGGAATGAAAATAGAACTTGGAAAGCATGGCACTCTCAGGGAAGAATAGTTGGGATCTAATGAGGAGCTGTAGCTGTGAACCTAATAACCAGAACAGAATTAGCCATTTAGGGTGACTTACTCAAAATAGTTCTTAGGGCAGATCTAACGGCAGAAGTGCTCCAAGCCAATATAAAGTGCAGATGTAGATACTAGTAACAAATGCATGAGTTAGTAGACCTGCTCCTCTGTTACAGATGCCCAGAGGCTATGGTCAGACATCCAGGATATGAAAATGGATACTCCGTATAATCAAGACCATAATGCCCATGGCATTCACTTCCATTTAGCCTGCAGGCTTCTGAAAGTACAGGGAAAGGCTACTCGATTATGGGAACTGCCATTATATATGTATTGCCAAAGAGAGCAAAATTCTCTAATACGGTAACACCACTTTTCATTTTTCATGAGTTTCCTGATTTACAGTGCATAACATATTGGTTTGAACAGAGGGGTTTATGAATCAATTGGTTTGTGCACAAATTCTTTTGTTATTAAAAAAAAATCAGTATCATTTTCATGTGTGGATCTACACAAAGACTCGAAACGTCATCAACTTTGTAGGCTGAACTATAATAACCTTAATAAAGATTCTGCCCATATATCTCCGCTAGTTCCCAGTAAAGGTGAGAACTGGGTCTCACATGGATTTTTTTTTTAAAAAAAGCAAAACCTAATTAAATCTGCTTGACTACTACTATTTACTGTCTAGTGTTACTATGTGACTGCATATAAAAAAGTAACTGCTAATGACAAAAACCTAGAAATACCTAGTAAAGGAGATTTCTGCTTTCTGAATAAAAAAGGAGCTTCAACCTAATGATAGATATGACATTTATTATTAATTGTATATTTTTTGAAATAAATTACTATGTTGAGGGTTTTTGGAGGCAACATTCAGCTTGGCACTTACCTGTCTACTGTTCATACTCAAGATTATGGTTTAACATGGGAAAATAAGTATAATGTTATGGTCATTCTCTGTTCAGTTCCAAGCTATACGCAGGATGACCGCATGCCAAACCTCTTGCAGAAACACAGAACCCAAGAGTTCTACCCAGACTGTCAGCTCCTGGCCTCAGAGATGTGCACTTCATATAAGGTGTTCCAGAAATAGTTAAATCTCCATCTTGGAAACTGTAATTTTGGTCTGCAGGCTCATGGAAGGCAGTTCTAGTCTCTCACTACTCTGATAGTTAGTTTTGCTCCTGCTTTTCAACATGGATGTACTCATGGCCAACTCATACCATTTTTTTTCCCAAATGTTCAGTGTTCTTGCGTTCTTACATCTTCACTTCCTCTATGTAGTCTGCTTTTTCTGCTGTTCAATTTTTCTCCCTCTCTCCTTTCCTTCCTGTTTCCCTGCTGTCCTTAAGAGTTTCTTGGGTAAATTACTGTTTGCAAGGACCTACTTGACAACAAATTATTCATTTCCATTTTGCACAATTATGCAAGTAATTTATTTAAGCATCCTGTTGAATGTGTGTACATATAACACACACAATTGTAACTAGCAACTGAATTATCAAACAGCTCAACATGACACAAGCCAAAACAGAGACTTCATTTTTATGTCAGTAAGAACACTTACACTTCCTAAGGCAGGAAAATATTTTTTTGTCTTAGTTCTGTTTATAGCAAAGTCCATTTTCAGAGTGGCTCTGTAGGACATTTCCTACCACAGAGGAGTCACAGAAGCAAGACTCTTCTCTGAAATCTCTCTGCTTCTGGCAATTGTCAAAGACAAACATACCATTCATTTGCCCCAGCCTGTGTCATTCAAGCAGGTCTTACTGCAGAATTGCAATACTGGACCATTGTTCAGATTTGTGCACAAATTCCTGCCATAAGTGTCAGCCCCACACCATCCTTCATTCTGAGAACTACCCTTAATAAAATTAGCAGAGACCAACTGCACATTCTTCTCTCTCAAGTAAACACTGAAAAATCATCAGAAGGAAACAAGAACATCTGTAAAGTGGCAAATTTTCAAAGAAACGTGTAACAGGATGTAACCATATCTCTATTGTGTTCCCTGTTTATAATCCAGGAAACTAACTGGTAGGACATGAAAGATGCACTAGAAAGCAAATTCAACTTTAAAACATCAGGAAAAGGTTGGACTTCTTAAGCCTATGTAGAATCCATCTTGAAAATGTGGAAAAATTAAGCCTTGTGCGTGGTTTGAGGATTTATCAAATTTACACCCTTAATATTTAAAATTATGCAGTTGCTGCAAGGCCTCCCTCTATCTCTTTTGGAAAGTCTAACACCAAACTTTTATTAAAGGAGAGTGCAAGCTTGTCTGTGGAGCCAAATAATTTACTCATATCCTATTTAAGAAAGCTTTTATTTTACGGGTCAGCTCTGCTTGCCTTAGATGCCCATTTTGTAAAGGGCTATAACTCATGCCAGCTAGACTAGTGGATGAGATGCAATAGACTATAGAGATTATCCTGGTAACTTAGGGAAAATGAGTTCATCTAGCAGATCCATCTGATTAGTGAAACATATATTTTGAGACTGATTTCATTTCTCTTTGTCTTTACATTTCGCAGCCCATTACAGCCAACTTCCTTTTTTTTTTTTTTGCTCTTTCCTCTGTTCACCTTCCT
>JAOXXN010000065.1:11941550-11963380 GCA_026770055.1 Myrmophylax atrothorax | reverse complement strand
TGAAAACGCTTGGAAATTCAGAAACCCTTTGTCAGTCCACAATCACAATACTGAGATGATTTGTTTTTCATATTGACACCAAAACCTCATCTGTGCACTAGGGAGGAATCCCTTGATTACTGGAGTTAGAGAACTCCTTCTTGTAACTGGGGGAAAAAATTAAAACACATGATAAGAGGCTATAAAAGCTGATTGTTCAGATCACAGAGATCTCTATTCTTATCACTTCATTAGCATTTATTACTGTATGATCAAAGCAATAAAGGAAGGGATAAGCACACTCAGCATGGTATTTTGCAGCTTTGGAAGTGTGGTTTGTCCACAGCCGCAAGTGAAGCTCAGCAATAAACCAGCAGACCTGAAAAGACAAATCTTAAGGAAAACATTTTACCATTAGTTCAAACTCTCCATTCCACAGACAACACTTAGCCAAGATTCCTACACTCAGCATTGATACAGCACTGTCCTAACTGTAACAGTTGTTCATTAAAATCAAGTTCTTTCATTTATGTTCATTCTCCCCCCTCTTGTGGTTCATTATAAAATCACAATTGTTGCTTTCAGAAATGTTCCATCGTTGGGCTATCGTGCAGAAAGGACAGAAAAGGATCCACAAAATCTAACCAGGCAGTGCTATTAATAAGCTCAACAAAATGTGAATATAGTAAATAATGAGCTTGTTATTCAGGGTAATTCTCATTGCTAATTTAAATGTTCTCTGTAATCTCTGACTGAAAGCAAATCTTGTCACAAATGATATGGAATACATTTCAGACAGATTTACCGTAACTATTAATGGGATATCATGTGCAATTATCTAGGGAAGATTTTGGTATTTGCACCCTCATTTCTTTCCTTACTAGCTTAATAAAAGAGTATTTTAGCTTTATCATCTTCAGGCAGATCTTCAACTTATATAAGTGCATGTAGCACTAAAATACTCTGAACTTGTGCTAGATGGTCTGCCAGCACCCCTGTAGAGGCAACTTCTTGCATTTCTTACACGCAGCTATGCTTCCCGAGCAAAATGAGGACCATGATCTGATCCATCACTGTAATTACAAAAATTATTAACTGAAAATATACATAGACTTTGTGTACAGATCTTGGAATTGGAGAGTCTGAGGTAAGAGTAGGTTTAAGTCATGAAAATGGTTACAAGTGGATGTAATACACATAAAGGGTCAGAAAATCCCTGTTCAATTAAAAATTTATTATTTGGGATAAATTGAGGAAAACTTGTGAGCAGCAGTCAAGCTAAAAAAGATTGATAAAAACTTGTCAGTTTAGCAAATAAAAGTCATAGTGGGTGAAAGTCAACATGCACTAACAAAACTAGAGGATTAAAACCTATTACTAAAGTCAGAAAACCATTATGCCAGCATTTCTCGCCACAATTCTGACAGCCAAACAGTTCATATTTTGTACTAAGTAAGTTATACTATTACACTTGCGATCTGTTTAGCCAGGCAGTCTCATAATCAGAGCACACTGTTGAAGTGAAAAAACTCCCATTACTAGAAAAGCTGTTGTGACTGAGATATACTTGGATTCCCAGGGCCCAATTGAAGGCTGCAAGAATAGGGTATTACAGCAGGACATTTGCTCACAGGTGCAAAAATCAACATAAACCACTTTGATGAATAACAGCAGATGGTTCCCTTTTGTCATACCAGTAGAAAATCCTTAAGGACAGCTTGGAGGAAAGCCTTACAGAAAGTTTCTCACAGATTAGAGAATTTTTAACAAAATCCTCACTTTCTACAACTTTTAATGTATGACACAATTGCATCATAAAGTCAGGTCATAAATTTTGTAACGTCATAAGGTCTTTGGACTTTAGATACTAAAATAAGGCATAAACTGAAGAGGATGCGATGGGAAAATTGCAATGGTACACAGATAACTCTGGAAAACACACCTTCAGGGCACATCTCAAAGGCAAATTTATGGCCTACATCTTTCTTGTCGCAGTGCGAGTTATTTATTCACTGGTTCACAGTAGTAAAATTTTGGGAAATTGCGACCCCCATCCAATCCCAACAACCCATGATTTCTGTATCAAGAGAGATGGCTTCACTCATTCCCCTTTCTCTCCCCTCCACATGCTTCCTCTGAAGGGAGAAAAGAAGCACATGTATAACCCTGCTCTTCCTACAGGCCCAGTCCCAAGGTCCAAGTAACCTATATCAGAATGCAAGAAATGCCTTCACACTCTGATTGGGCATGCAGGACACATCACAGTCTGGCCCCAAGAAATCAAGAGATTAAAGTTAGAATATGTTTTAAATGGATCTGAGTATATAATTTTTAATGAATACATTTAATGATGGATGAGTTTCCTTCCTTCTTGCCATGAAATGTGGGGAGCGGGTTGCAATTTGCTTCAAACATTCCTTCCTCATTGAATTCTTTTTTAATTTCTTTTAAAGTAAGGGGTTGCTACTCCAAGCACAAACTCACTGTTCAATTGCAGTTAGCCCCATAAATCACTTAATATTGTTTCCATTATCCAGTTTAATGAACATAACTCATGGAATCAGCTTTGTGATACACAGGCTTACAGAGATCACATTAGAAATTCACTTTTCATAGTATTCCTGTGTGAGCTTAACATTTATTTTCTGCCAACAGTTATGCAATTAAAGTTTAATAACTCTGTGAGTGTGTGCAGGATATGACACAAAAAGCAACCCTAAGATGGCTGAAGATTTGCTTCCAAATTTGCACAAATATAAGTAGAAATTGTTTCTGCATTATTCATCCAACTTTAGACCTAAACCAAATATGTCTTGCTAGCAGCCTTGGAAAAATACGATGAAGTGTTTAAAAATTCCAGTAGATGTCACCACTTCTCCCCCAGCAAGTCCTTAAATACATCTAAAAGAAGCTTTTGAAAACTCAGTTTGCACTACATCATGAGTTGAGAAAGCAGAGGGACTCCTTTTGCTTTGTGTTACATCGTGTTTTGACAGAAAAAAATATATCCATTTTTCTAATCTGTGTCAATGAATTAATGAGTTCATAGAGCTCATGCCACTATTATGAACCAGACCAAGTGAAAATCAGCTGCCAGTTGTGATGTTGTTGCTAATACAAAACAGTATCCAGTGTTCTATTCATTTTTCCCTTGTCACTTGATACTTCTTAAATATCAAAGTTTCAAATGATACTATAGCCCTGATTGTGACTACAAGTTGGTTTTCCGGTTGTAGTGTTCATGTCCTTTCCCTGCAAAATTAGTTTGCTTTTGTTTCCCAGGTTCCAACAAGCCCCAGTTGAGTCTCCTTCTAAATATTTGGGTTCAATTCTTTTTAGCTTTTACTTGTTATTATCCTCTTCTCTCACGAAATATGAGACCACATGCTTCACTTCACCTGATTTTCATGGCTACATTTTTCTCCACTCCCACTGGGAACAAGAAGTCCAGGAAGCCTGGACTTCTGACATTATGGAAGAAGTCTCGTGTTTTTGGTCAGCTCCATCCAGATATTCCTGGTACTTTTGTTTCCTCTTTACACAGTAAGTCTCCAGGGAAGAATATATTTTTAAGTTAATATCAAATGAAACTCAAGGCTGGCTAAAATCTGCATCTTTGAGAGACAACATCAATGGATATTCATTTACTTATACTGACCTTGATTCCTTGCAACAGAAAATTAATAAATTTTCGTTATTTTATATTTATCTGCATCATAGAATAAAACAAAAAATGTATTTACTCTGCTTTTTTAAAAGCAATTCAGATACACAAGGCATTATAATATGTAAAATCAACCTTAAAAAACCCTTGCTTTGCTACAGAAAATTTCTGTAGTCTACATTTCATTTTCTGAAGAGTTTTTCATATTCTTTTTCTATAGAGACATATTTTATATTTTCTAAAGAATATCAGAAAAAAATTAATCATCAATGATTTGCAGGGCAAGAAAATGTTTTATGTGATTTTTTTTCACATGGTCTTAAGAGAAGCTGACTTTCTGGCTACATTCATCCCTTAAGACTTGGAAGAGAATTAGGATGCATGGAAGTGCATGATGATCAATTACTTCAGATGAGTTCAACAATGGTTTAAAGACTTCAGAAAAGTTCATTTGCAGGCCTGTAGATTACTTATCCTTATCCAGATTTCAACCAGATTAAAACAGCCACACTGATTAAAGACATTACAGATGTAAGGAAATTTGGTTCTTAAGTATTTTAGGAAGTGAGATAAGATTTAAATGCATCTGTAGGACTTTTTAAAACGTCCTTATTCTTGGGATCAGGTCACTAGAACAAGTTAAAAAACTATCAACCACTTTTTAAGAATATCTAAAGCATTATTGTTTCAATTCCTTTCCCACCCAGCTGTAAAGGGTCCTCTAAATTACTGTATTGTCCATGGGATTTGTAGAATCCCATGAAGCCAGAACTAACACGAAACTGAATAGCAACATTGTACTCCTTCTCAAGAAAAAGCAAAAATACATTCTATGCTAAAACCTTGGGCTGCTACATGAGGACTGACTCCACTTAGAAGATTCTCTGATTGCTTTCTAATTTTTAAAGAAATTAAATGTTCATGCTAAGCATTTAAATTGTTTACTTGCTTGAGAAGAAATCAAAATTGAAAACAGATTTTTTTACTTGAACTGTTAAGAGAAGTTTATTGACTAAAAACCCGTAGCTGGAAGAAAATAATTTAAGTACCAGTCCTGGCTAAATTGGTTACTAATTATTACAGAAAATGCTTTCATATTTCAAAAATAATGCTGCTGTCTTTACATAGAAGAAACATAGCAGGTTTTTAGATTTCAGAAAAGCCTGTAATGAGTAAACAAAGAGTAAGGAAGATGATTCTACAGCAGGCAAGTGTTACAAATAAAGCAGAAAAAAAAGAGGTATGCAGACAAAATCAGAATTATCCACAGGGCTGTGGCCCTCAGCTGTCCTGATGTGAACAGAGAGAAGTTATCACTCAAGGGGTTTTTTTAAAAGTAAACAAGCCCACAGGATACAGAGTGAAGGGACTTCAGACACCTGAACTCTTTAGGGGCGACAGAGCACTTTCCAAAGGACAAAGACTTTGTTGAATCTTCAGCTGTGGGAAACACTTTCAGCACGACCTTCACTTGTGTTTGCATTTCATACATTTGCTGCCCCTTGGCCTCCCATGGGAAAAAGATCTTCATATTTCAGGGCAGGACTACAAGACTACTGCAAGCAAAACCATATGATGTTTGGTCACTTACCTGTGCCTGTGAATATAGCCCCTGGATGAAACTCCTTTTTTAAAAAAATGTCTGGGCTCAAGGTAAAAAGAGTCATAAAACCTCTGTGAAGTGTCCTGAAAGAACACAAAATATGAGAACTTGTTTGGTAAAATCTTATGCAAAGCCTGAGTACCTAGTACTGCTGAGAATCACTGAACAGTGAAGGGTTGTTTCAGAACACTTTGCGACTGAGAACTTTTTCCACTAGTGCAGTTGCCAGGACTTAGAAGAAGGCCTAAACTGAATTTTATCAAAATAAATACTTCCTAGTTCTAGAATTTTTACTTAACAGAAGCCATTTTTTCTTCTACTGACTACAGCTAAGACTTATAAATAGTTCTATTTTAGAAAAAGTAGCCTCACAGAATATTGATAAAATATATAATTAGTCTAGTGAAAGTTACTAGGGAATGATATGCTGTGTTTATTCATATGCAGCAAGACGCAGAAAGCAAAGAAATGGTTAAAGAATTTTCAACTAAATTGTATTGTGACTCTTCTTTAAATAGTTTTTCTTTTCTAGTTATCTTTTTTTAAACACAGCGAGAGTCCATTTGTGTTTATTTTAATAGAAACTTTTTTAATTAAAAAATAGCCTATTTAAGAGGACTTTTTTAAAGAAAAATCTATCTGTGTTTCTTTAGTGAAAGATGTTATACCTCAAAAGTACCTGAGAACAATTCTAAAATACTTAAAGCCTGAGCCCCTGATGTCAGTAACCCTCTGTACCAAAACCACATTTTAATTATTTAATTTTCAGGAGCCTTTTCAATTATTGCCTATACCAACTTATAGGATTTAAATAAGAATTTTTAAAAGGTACAATATCTTATTGATATACATAATGCGAAAAGTGAACAAACTGTAAAGGTGATCAATGGGTAAATGATGAAGGCAGAACTTCAATCAAGTATGAGAAGCAACAAAGGTATTACCACATGAAAGGGGCACTCAGATGAGCTTGCAAACAACAGAAGTACCAATGGGAGAAAATGTTTGAAATCAGCTGTTCTTTTTGAATGAAAGATGCAGCTGAGCATGTGCTTGAACACAAAAGGCAACTATGTGCATTATAACCATGTTAGATTATTAACTGGAAAAGAAGCTGCCAAGACATTTCCACACAAGGATATCTTAGGGTCACAAACACAAAGAACGTCTTGATACTCCCAAAGGAGCTGGTATTTTTATTAATAATTTTTGTAATATATATTACCTTTAAGTGGCCTCAAATGAAAAGAGTGATATCAAAGAACTTAGTATCATATAAAAAGATGCAAAGGAACACTTTGCTCCTGTAATTTTAGCCTACATAAGAAAGAGAAACAAAAAATGGCAGTAGAACCAATTCATGCACATTCATCTGATCTTTGCAGCAGAATCCAGAAATTCCTTTTGAATGCACTATCCAGCATTTTGGTAACTATGAGTAAAACGCTTTCAAAAGGGAAAAATAAACAAGATTTGAGTATCTGAGGAGAAATATTTGTTAAATGGTGATAACTATGCACGTGACAAGACATACAATTTTTTAGCAAAGATGCTGGACCATTAGGGACCATTGCCTTGATGCAGATGTAACAGAGTGATGAAACAGCATCTGCAAACACATGTCACTGTCTTAGGTTCCACAAACGTTAGGTTTGAATTTTCAGTTGCCATGTTGAGTCATGGAAATACTTCAGATGTCAGTCATCCACTCTAATGGGAAGCATGAACCAGTTGATATCAGGCTAAAAGGCATAGAGAGTTAGAAAGGAACTGAGTTGTGAACCACCACACATACATCATCACTTGCAATGTCAATAGAAAGCATATCCTTGATTCAAGAAAGGGTTTGCTAGCTAAATGCTTAAGCCACAGTAAGCACAGCAGCAGAAACTTCCATGCAAGGATTTAGCAGTGGTCTTGACAGGAAGCAACTTCCATGTATACTTAAAACATGCCAGCATGGGTTTGACAGGATGGCCTGAACCACCTGGAAACAGTTCCCATTTATCAGTGTGTTTACCTGTGATGTTGTTGAGTCCCAGGCTCTGC
The DNA here is from genome assembly GCA_026770055.1 of Myrmophylax atrothorax. NCBI lineage: Eukaryota > Metazoa > Chordata > Aves > Passeriformes > Thamnophilidae > Myrmophylax > Myrmophylax atrothorax. The sequence continues at coordinate 11,956,085 of JAOXXN010000065.1, read as the reverse complement.
CTTTTAATGAAGAGCCCTTTCTTCTGAGAGCTCAGCTTACTACACTTTTTGGGAAAGAAGGTATACTGATTTGGCAGGGATTTTTTTTTTTTGTTTCCTCATGGGCAGTAGCTTTCCCAATATGTTCAGTATTATTGATTAGCTCAGTGTTAGAACTTCACAGTTCTAATGCTAGCTAGATCCTTGAGACCTTGAGGGTAGCTCTGGCTCTTCTTTACTGCAGTACAGGCAAACTGACTTACAGAAGCTAGAAGAAGCAGCACGAAATAAGACTACCCTAGATTGTTTGGACACGTTCCATAACTATTCTTTTGATGCAAATGAAAACACATGGCTGTTTCTGGATCTTTTTAGATATCTCTTCCTGATTTATCACAATCTTTGTCTTACCTGATGAGCATACATAACAGACATATCTTGTTAGGTATATTCTTCCTGAACTAAGTGAAAAAAGGATTTTTACGACATGTGATGTAAAAAAATGAATCAGATTAATTAAACACTTTGCATTATTAGGTCACATTCTAAAAGTTGTGGAAGATATAAACAAAAGCTAATAAAAAGACATGTTAATCCAGAAAGCTTGAAAGTGAGGGTATAAGCAGTGCAGCTTTCAATTAGACATTTGTAACACAGGTGATTACAACAGTGATAAGAGAGGTACCACATTAAACATACCACCTTCTCACCAATTTAAGCCTTCAAAGCAAATTAGCATTTTCCAGTGTTTTTCTGTTGCTTTAGTGATTTTTCCTTTATTACTTTGATTCAATGATTATTTGACAGGTGATTGATCAATTCACACAGTCTTAGCAGGCCTGCTTGTAAAAATACCAAAACCTGGAAGTAGGCTATTAGAAGTATGGGTTTTTTCTCAGCGTTTCTGAAGAATATTGATCCTTCTCTCTACTGTAGGAACAATAAACAGTTCATTAATGTAGGTGATTTTTATTAACAAGGTATTTTTGTTACTTAGTTTCTCAGCAAAAACCTTATCAATTTAATAATTAGCAGGACCAAACCTTGGAAAGTAACTCTTTTCTATTCAGAAAACTATCAATCACACAAATAGAACTCCCAAGAAGAAGAAATGTATCACAGTTACAAAAAAGAGAAACTCAGACCCGAGAGCAGACTAGAAAGTAGAGATGATGATCTTCACAAGGCATACAAGTATCTAGAATAGATGATCTTGGGTTTTCCTCGTTCCAGTTCTTTAGCCATTCACCCACCTTCCCATCAGCTATGCACTTCCAACTTCAACTAACAAATTCACTCTTGACCTTTCTTGCAATGCTTAATACCATATCCCTCCCCTTCCCTTAAAAATGAGAACACTTGTGAATAATTTACAGTGTCCAGAATGCCTCTTTAAATACATTAAATTTAATACAAATCTAAATTGAAAATCAAATTAGATTCCTCAAATTACAAAAGCCAATGTTATTTTGACAATTTGTAGCTGTTATTCAAAAGGAGATGGTCAACATACAAATTTGGAATGAGCCATTGCGGTAGTTTGGACTTTAGTTTTAACTACACCTCAATTTAGTAGGCTCAGACAATCCACGTAGATTAGGAGAGACAGCGATCACCTGACTTAAGCAACCAAAGAAATCTTTCATACCAGATGACGCAAACCTGAGATATGAATACTGGAGTAAGAGGTGTTCACTCAGTTCCATCATGTATGCAGTGGAGGCAAGATGTGCTGCTGCTGCCCTGCTTTCCTAGGCCTTGCTCCTGCCGCCACTACATCGTATTTTGTTTTAGTTTCAGGGAAGTAGAAACATTCTATTGTTATGCTCTCTCTTTTGCCTTGCTGGGTCTCTTTGGCCTTGTTGGGTGTCTTTTAGAGTATTTTATGAATCTAGAGTGATGAAATCTGTTTTCGGTGGGAGGTAAAAAATTGTTGTTACATCTAACTTGTGTGTGTGTTATATTGTAGTTTTCTCTTAATTTTCTCTTTTCTGTATAAATATATATATAGTTTGTTTAAGCATAAACTGGTTTGAGTTTCTAAGTTTTTTTTCCTTTCTCCCTTTTTTTGGCAGGGGGAGGGAGGCGCTGGCACTCTGTGTTGGGCAGTTGGTGTTTTGTCAGCTCAACCCAAGACAGCCATATGAGATAACAGACAGAATCAGTTTGCATTAAGGCAAAACCCTACAGAAAGAATCCCATCTTTTAGAGACTAACAGACTACCCCCCAAAACAGATAAGATATCAAATTCATGAAGAAATTATCCCTTGTAGATACACATATTATCTTAAACAGAACAGGTAAGACAAGTAACATTCCACTTCAGTGATTCACATACTAAACACACAATAAACTCAGAAAAAAACCAAAATTTATTCTATGAATGAAACATTCTAGGCCCTGAATATCTGCAAACAGTTCAAGCAAAAGATGAAATTTGAAACATTGTCCAAATTAACTGGAACATAAATCAAAATTACAACTAATCCTGTAATCTCAGCATGTTCATGGAGTGTTTCTAATCTCATACAAAATCAAAAATGTTCAGAAGAATTTAAACAAAACTACAACAAGTGTAACATGCACTTTCTGGAATTATTAAGCTAATATCTAACCCACATGCAGTTTCTGTAGGTCAAGGAGTCCATATATATGAGTTAATTTGTGAAGGTATTACACATATTCTATTTCTCTCTCCTAAGTGTATACATATATACACAGGGATTCCAAAGATTGAACCACCAAAATACTTACTGTTGTGAAAAATTTTATATTAAATATTTTGTTTCATACTACATTGAAATCAAAAATGTTTATTCTGGCTTAAACTGCTCCTTGTTTGGTTGGTTGGTTTGTTTTGTTTAGAAACTGAAGAGTCCCTTTCAAAGCAAACTTTTTTAATGCACTATTCTTTAAGAAGCAATGAGAAGATAATTCAGTATTTTGAATGACTTATTATTTCCAAATTAATTAAGAGGTAAGGTAGAGGTATGTCTTTTTTCTCATAAACTTCACCATACATAGAAACAAAGTGCACAACTTTAAGTGAAAAAATCAGACCTAGCAAAAATGGTTTTGAGGACACTTAGGCAATAACAGGTCTAAAGTGACTCTTTCAAGATATATTTTCTACTATGAATGTAAGATCCACCTAAACATATTTGGGTTTGTAATATAAAAAGCCACATGCGTAGTATGAACACATGTAAATGGACAATATGCACCTAAAATTATGGCCACAAATTTAAAGATTGAGAGTATCTGTAATAAAGTTAATTGATGTGTATTCGCATTACTGGATTTGAGAGCAAATTAATTGCTACTGACCTGCTCACTGAATATTTGATTGACCTGTTACAAACAGCATTAAAACATTACCAGTTACAATGGCATTTTCTTAATAGTGACTTCAGTTCACTTTGCATTTGTAAAAAAAATTTTAATGAGATTTCAACTTTACCTATTCTGGGATAAATACTACCTCATCTACAAATTCGTATCTGGTGTCAGTTACAGCTGTCCATGAGGTTTGGTACAGCACATTCACAACAGAATTTGATGTGTTGTATTCTATCAGGGATTGCTATGCTACCAAAACTGTAGCAACAGGACCTTATTTTGAGTTATTTTTTTAAATGTAATTTATAAATGCATTGTTTAGAACTACAATGTTGATTTTAACATTTAAAGCCTCCATAGCTTGTTTCTGCTTAGTGAGGAAAGTGTTAAAGTTCATATCTAATACACTAATTTTAAAGCTGTACAGTACCATAGATTTTAATAGTCTTGGAAATTTAAGGAGCTGTCTTAAAGTAAGCAAACAAAGCAGAATTCATCACTGCACTTACCAGAAAACTACATCTGTGAAACCTCTGATTCAACACTGTTCTTTGTGTAGTTGTTTTTGACAGAGGTCATTTTATGATTTCTAATGTATAAAATTCAGCAAGATAGAACTTATTACATGAAGAACTCACAAGAAAAAAATGTTAAGGCAGAGACTTCTTAACCCATACTCAAGGGGAGAAAAAAAAAACTACTATCACTTGAACCAGGGCAGATTTCTCAGACACAGAAAACGTAGAAAGCAGTCACAACTTCACAATTTCCTGGTGCCCCTCATCTAAACACCACGTAATACTAAATAAACATTCGTGAATTAAGCTACTTAATATATCTACAAAGTAAGTACAATAAGGAAGAAACATGTTTACTTTTTTGGCAGATGTCCTAGTACCCTTAAGATGCTAATCGTAAAATGATCCAAAGCTATAGTTGTAAGCCATCAAGAAAAAATAACATATACTTTCATAATCTACAGAGTGCTTTGTGAGATGTTAAGGGAAAAAAAACACTCTCGAGATATTGCTGGCTGAGTAATCTTAAATATAAAAAGCAAGAATTAAGTAAAATATTCATGAAAAAAATCTGTTTTAGTATCACGTCTATTCTTTAAGATGTTATCCATTGGTAAAATCTTCTTTTCTCAATTCCAAGAGTTCCTGAAAGTCCCATTTCAGTTTTAGAAATACAGGACCAGTTAGAAAAAGAGAAAAATGGGAATTCAAGTTACAATTAATTTATCTGTTCTGATTATTTAGCATGAGCATGCATAACTTTTCATAAAAGTAATAGCTAGGATATTAAAAACATGTCTAGACATAAGCAACTCCAATTCTTATAAGGCTTGGAAAGGAGACAAAATTATCAGTGTGTAATGACTTTAAGTCTTAGGAGGATAATCTCACATTATGAAATAAAACATACATCATCAAAGGTTTTTCTAGAATTTTATCAATTTCTCTAGGAAATTTCAGTAAATGTAAATAAAGAGTTTTCTGGAAGTGTGTATCCTCTAATGGAGCACATCTTTATACAGCATAAGAATGTCCTCTAACATCATTCAAAGCCAGTATTTGAAAATTTTGTAGAAATTTTCCTCTCACTTACATATTTCATAGTTCTATTAAAAATAATAACAGTTAATAACTGGACTTGGACTGCAACATCTTTTTATTTCAAAGTACTTGCAGTTCTTAGGATTTTTTTTCACATACAGCAAATGTATGATACTAAAGTATTTATAAAAACCTGTAAAATGTTCCAACTATAGAAAAATATCAGCGATAAAATATTATTAGAAGCATTTAACTTCAGAACAACAAATTCTTGGCTTCGTTACCTTGATTCAACTATATTAAACAAAACAACATTTTGTTAGATGGCAATGATAAGGTCTGTTGATGTGTCTTGGCAGGAAAAGAAAATAAAAAATTACCTTTGCAAACCACTGAAACAATTTTGCTCATTCTGTTCCTTTTCTCCTACAAACCACATGTACATGGGTTTAGAATAAATAAATCATAAATAACAATAGGATTACACCAAAATAAAATTGTATATGTATTATCCTATTGTATACCTATCACCTTGATTATCCTGCAAAGGTTTTTGGCTCACATTTACACAAAGCTCTCTTCCATATTTGTGCATAGCAAAAAAGAATCCACAAGTCTTGGCTTTACTAGCTGCTGAAAATCTGAATCTTCAAGACCATCGGGACTCATCACTGCTAGTCGCCGTAAGGCTGCCTAGAAAAACAAAACAGTAAAATTGTAATAAAGTAGGTTTGACAAAGTCTTCATTGCAGGAATCCATTGTAACCATCTCTAAATAATAGCCAAGACTCAGATCTGAACTGTGCAGGCCTCTGAATTCTCCTACCTGCCTAATTTCTTGTTACTGTCTTCATCTGTCAGATGAATCTCCTCTCAAATGCAGCTTGTAAATGACAATTCGTTAGGGGCAATTACTTTTAGACCTGAGCAGCAGGGTCAGTGTGGTGCTAAAGAACACAGAGCTAAGAATCTGAAGACTAGGACTGTAAACCTATCTTTGATCTACTACACCTCTCACACTGCCTCTCTCTCTACTTTCCTCTCACTTTTTGTCTTATTTATGAGACCTATAAGCCAATTGATTCAGAAGACATCTGCAAACAAAGTTTTATGCAATGCTTGTGACAAATCTAGGTACAGTAGTATAGGAAGAAGCAGTGCATTTCAAACCATTTGTGAACAAATAAAACTGACAGTTGTTCCAATTATGAGCCTGCACAATAAAAGTTGCATTGATGTTCCTATTGTCTTCATAAACTCTTCCCTTCTAAGGAGATACTTGGTTTTCTCACCAGAGAAAAATACACAGTTACATACTTTCTAGCAACTTGACATGACTGAATGACCAGGAAAGCAGGCTGGCTTTCCTCAGGAACAAAAATTGTTGGGATAATTGGGATCAGCTCTGTGCTGTTTGTCAGTGCAGCACTAACACATGAACTAATCTTCCTGCTTCAAAACATACAAAAAGTGAACAACCATGCTAAAAATACCAAACACTACAAGTTCACGTACTCCAGGCACAATATCTATCAGAGCCTGAAGCAGCTTATATCTACAGGACAACATTTTTATCACATGTTTAACAGAAAAAGTCTTCGGGCAGTTACTAAAATACAGGAGAGGCAGCATTGCTGAGAGAGACAGGCAAGTAACATCTCAAGCAATAGGCATGAATTTGAGGAATGTGCAGCAAAAACTTCAGTGAGACAGGAAAATCGCAGTCTGGCTTGCTGCTATCACTCTGTGGTCTCTCTTTAGCTATACAGGATTAACAAGCTGCCTCGGCATGTATGAAGGATAACCTCAGCAGTTCCTATGTTCACATTCATACCTTCTTGAATGAACGAGTTGCAGTAACCAAGTTTTACATTTAAAATAACATTAATACTGTAAAGCACTGTCAAACAATATTCTTCAGTCTTCATTCATCAAAGCCTATGTACTAACACTGGATCACCCATGTGCCCAGAGCACTTTCATGGAATGCTTGGTGAAATCACTCAACTCTGACAGTTGTAGGGGGCTCACAGCCCATGTATCACAGGGCCAGCAGATGGGATCTTTCTCCTGAGTAGAGAAAGTGTTAACCTTCTATTGCCCTGTGCTTGGCTGGGCACTATATTGTCTTGGAGACTCAAATAAAAAAAATGAAGTGCAAGGAAAGCAACTAATACCTTTTCCTCTTTTGGGATATTTTACATAAATATTTCCACACATGTGGGTGTGCAGATAAAGGGCTGCTACCCCTTAACTCGAGTCTTATTTCAGAGAATAGAATTTAGAAATTAACAAATCCTTAAATTCCAAAGTGTTTCAGTGAAATTTCTTAGTGCTCAATAAAGTGAAGATGAAGCCATTTTTCCTTGCGTGCTTAAAGCTTCAATCACAGGATAAATAATTGACAACATACAGGATTATGCTTAAGGGAGAAAGCAGGAGACCCTGGCATGAATTTAAAACATTCCTGCAATACTTATGCATTTTGAAATCTACAGGGATACTTTTTTTCTTAATTTTTGAGGATAAGCTTGAAAGAAAGACTAAATGTACATACCAGACACGCCACTAGAACAGAATCACTGTTATTTCTTTCGGTTGGTGATCTGCAAAGTTTAATTAGGCAAGGAATACCTGAGTGCACAAAAGAGTGTCAGGAGAAATAATTTAGAAAAACAGTTTCTTATTTTGAGATGATATATTTTTTCAGATGTGTCATATTTAGCTTACTTAGTAGATATGATATCTAATGCAAAGATGATATGTAAATTCTTAAGGGACTTTTTATGGAGCTATGCAGTACAGAGCAGTCATAATTAATAATTGTAAAGCATAAACAAATAAATTGTGTTTACTTGCTATTGCTGTTTCAAAGCAGAAATTTTGACCTCAACTTCTTCCCTATCAATCCTCCCCTACACCTTTAAAAAACTCTAACCCAACTAACATGTTCCCTCCCATTAGATTCATCACCCTGACAGATCCTGCACTAAGGTTTATGTAAAGGAACGGAGGAGGCAGCAGTGTCAGTCAGCACAGTAAGACACAGCTACGTGTTGAGTGGATGCGGCACCTCAGGTTCCTCTGGGAAACGAGCCAGAGGTTCATTTAACTCAGCCTCCTCAGTCATTCTCTGGACAGGCTCTATAGGGAATATATTCCATAAAGTGTACCAAGTGAGGCCAAAAATTAAAAAGAGCTTCTCCATGACTGGCAGTTCCTCCCTCTTTTTCAGTGTGCCATTAACCTAGAGATACATCCTTACAGCTGAGTTTTACAGCTGCCTCTGCCACTTCAGGGTCTCGGCTGAGTCGTGCCAGTGTAACTGCAGATTTCTGTTGGACTCGCTCACAGGCAGCAACTTCTGCTGAATTTCCCGAAGATGACTTTTCAAAAAGCATTTCCATTAAAAGCTGAATACCTAAAAGAATGTAAGAGCCATTATTATCCTCTCTCCAACAAAAAATTTAATGCAGAAAAGGGAAAAAGCAAGCCAGGAAAATATATACCAATCACTACCCAAACAGGGCATAAATAATGTGTAAACGTGGACTGCAATTTGGACATCAGCATTCAGGCACACCTGAGCTGTGCATAAGTTTGTCTTTACTAGGAAGCAACAAAACTTCTGGAATTAGAAAACGCACTAACTCTTCCCTCCCCCAAATTTTTGACTCCTTTATGAGTTGGTATTCTAGTTTACATTAATTTGTTTCAGTCAAATTAAATGAAATCCTTTATTTACTTCCAAACTAAACTGAAGGCCATCACTATCTAAAACCTGTAGCGACATATTTCAGGTCTATACATGAAGTTTCACTCTGAACTAATTTTTTTTTCAGTGTATGTATTTTTAAGTAAGCCTTTAAATGTTCCCTTCTCAAACGGCTTAAGTTTATTTTAGAATGGAGAATCCTTTAGCAAAGGAAACTAGAAGATTCTGCCTCTTGAAGCTCACTGTGTGACTAATTCTTTGCTTCAGAAGAGACAATATCTTCCATGTCAAAAATCACTTCATTAACTCATTGCTGTAGCAGTTGCAATTCTTATTGTAGCACCACAAAACCAGATGAAACAGTACAGATTTCTATTTTCAAGATTATTTTAAGTGTAAAGACAACTATGTGCTATTAGAGTCCATATACTATTAGGCATTCAGATTACTTCAGGTGGCATCAGAGGAATTTAACTGTTAGAACAATTGCATAACTATTTCAGCGAATTAGCATCAGAATCATGAGCTAGATAATAAACAATCAATATACACAAAGAACAAAGTTGAGAAGAATGTATCTAAATTCTCCAGCATTCAAAAACCCTTCTCAGTTTGTGAATCTGGCCTCCAACCAGCATCTGATTATTATAACACTGGACAGAGACAAAAAGTCATTACATGCAAGATGAGTATCAAGACTTCTCAAAAACTAGTGGGCAAATGCTTCTTGTCAACTTCCACTACAAAATTTATACACGAGCTTTGTCACATTGTCCTCGACAACCCACATGTACATCTCCATCCACTGCAGTATCTAGCAAGAGAAAGGTCTAGCTGGCACAGCAGTTAGCATAATTTCATGAACTTCCATCGGTTTCTACTGCAGTAGAAGCTGATGAAATATGATCAAATACCTGTCCCAAATAACAGAAGAGGTTTTGGTGTGCTCGAGAAAATAGATAGCCAAACTACATAATCAATTACTCATAAAAGAGTGCAAAAGCTTCCAGGGCACATCTGAACTGTGAGTGTTGACAACTGAAGATCAGCACAAGTCAAATAGGCAGATAATCAACACAGTATAGACTACTCAAACCTATAACTACAGACAGCAGGGTCCTGGGAAATGTCAATTTCTAGAAAAAAGTCTCTAGAAAAGACCCTGGGTAGGGTTGTCGTCCCCCCCTCCCCCCCAAAAAAAAATAATGTGCAATATCCAGCAAAGACAGGATGCAAAATGAAAATTTTTTAGTGAAGCCTTTTCCCTTAACCTTACCTTATTTTCCCATCTACCCACATTCTCCAGAAATAAATAAAAATTATAATTCAGTTAAAATACATACCTTTTCCTTGAATGATTTCTGAAGCACACTGGTCCAACACAGACATGTTTGCCAATATTGTTACCACCTGTTGTTAATGAGAGAAGGAAGTATGAAGCCTAGCCCAGCAATTCACTAGTATTAAGTAGCACCATGTTTTATAAAATTAGTATGGCAGAAATAAGGCAAACTCAATAAAACTAAAAAGCATTCTTGTATTTGAAGAGTCTATTCCCTTCTTTGTGATTTCTCAGCAGTCTTTATATGGCTGTTCTCTGAAAGCCAGACAAGAAAAGTATGATCTTCTCTCATGGTCCTCCACTTATGTGCTAAATCTTTCTTAGAGAGATCTGTGCAGCAGGTTTGTTCAGTGGTCAAATTGGTAGAAAGATGAGGATAAAAATTTACAAAACTCAAATAACTGAAAGAAAAAAAAAACCACCAAAACCAAAACTGGATTTCTAGTTCAGCCAGGAGATTCCTGCCCTCAGGAACCAATCCTGTAGTCCCATTTCAGCTCAGGCAGAGTTCACACTGACAGTAAAGAACCAGCACACATTTGGTAGCACTGTATTGCCACCTTTCTGGTTCAGGGTTCAGATGAAATGCTGAGAAATTCTCACAGGACATTTGATTCAAGGGAGTATTCAAGGAATACTTTTTAGTTTCTTTGAAGCTATGAGTTGCATGCACGTTAAAGCACTGTCCCAAAAAAAGCTGGATTGAAAAATCTGTTTATACCTTTCCTGAGCTAAGATCATAGGGTTTGTACCAACAGAAGCTTATTTTGAGTTCTTGATTTACAGAATTTCTTATCCAAAATAGTTTTAACTGTTTTCAAGATCAGATGTAACAACTCGCTTAAAGTGGTGCCGCAAGCCATTGACAGAGACTGTGATGCTGTGGGCTTTCAGCTCCCCATTCTCTTCATCAGTATCATATAAGTTCTCTCATATATCCTGCAAGAGGTTCTTTTTCAATTTGTCCTTTAAATAGCTTGCTTTTTACATGCAAAAAATACTTGCATCTCAATATTAAAAGCATATTTGAGACACCAAGTAATAAATACTATAGATCAATAGAATGCGAACTAGAAATTATATTCTTTCTTAAGAGGTTTTGGTTTTCTCCAATCCAGTTCAGAAAAACTGATGAGCCTCAAAAGTACCAGTCAGTTTTGGAAATGGTTATCAGCTTTTTACCAGCACAGTGTCAGTTCACAAACAAGCAAACTTCTTAGATGTAAGTAAGCATGAGATCAAATCACCATTCTGATCTCATTTTGCCGTTTTAAAAACCACGATGACTCATTTCCAATGCTGTGACATAAAGGACTTCCACTTTTGAAGGTAGTGTTACAGTGTCATCTCTCTGAATAAATATACTTACTTAGGATGCAAATGAGTTGCTGAAACTGTACAGAGTGACAGGTAGAAATATAGTAACAGTATATGTCTATGTATTTATTCCATATTAATTATTAACTGTGTTTCAGGCAGAGTGTATATGTTTTCTCATTCTAAATTATATCCAGTTAATGAAAATTGCTTCCTCTGTGCAGAATCTGCACCCCATGTGGTTCTTTAAGCCACAGATGAAGAATTCAATTAACCACAATTTGAATACATGCCAATTATTCCACTGCTTCAAGTTATTTTGTCTAATAAGTATTTGCATACATAAAAATATTTTGTGTGCAACTTTTGACATCAAAAATTATTTGAGGTTATATCTATACTTCCTTTATATTGATTATGTGGCCCCTATATTTTGCAATGTTTATGAACTAGCCTAGTGGGTTTATATGTTATCTTCTCCAGAGAGATGCATAAAATACCCTTATGACCCATAACCAGCAAGCTCTACCTACGTTATCTTTTAAAATCATAGTAGGACTCAAAAAGTAGTTAATCCATAGATTAGTTCACTTCATATGGATGGATTTTTCTTTCCCCACACCACAAAAAAAAAATACATTTCACTGTGATGTAAACAATGTACCATGAAATAGCATAATGTAAACATGTAACAGGCAAGTTGAATAAAGAGCAGACTTTAAATGTTCTTTTTCCCCCTATACTTTTCCATTTTAAAATTCATGCAACTTACATGAAAACTTCCTCTGTAATACAGATCAAAGTTCAAGGAAGTTTCCTACTAAAAATGAACTCTCTAGAGGAAAACACAAACTTAAATGTAGACTCCATTTTCTTTGAAAAGTAACACTTCTGTGAGTACTAGCATTAATGAAGTCTCATCTCTTTTGGATTTAGAGTTGATCAAAAACCACAAACACAAGTTTTCCAGTTGCATCTCCTGCTGTAGATTTTTATTTTTTTTTTTGTCTAATGATACATAAGCTTACACTGCAGTCTTTATCTTATGCTCTTTTCCCATTATCTGGCTCCAAATTTCATAAAGCCTTAGGCAGTTTCACAAAAATAGCTATGAAGTCCTGTTGAATCAGCAAACCAGTTCAGATGTTATTGTGAGACATGGAGCACACAAACAGAGATAAAAGTGACTGCCTAAGCCTCATTTCATAGTTGAAAATTACTGGAAAAAAAATAGACACCAAAACTTCTCTCGGAACTGAATTATTTTGAAATAATTGAGACCTGCAAATATTTAACATGGAATCTCTACTGCTCAACTGCAATATTTAATACCAATTTCATTAATTGTTCAAGTAGCTCAAGCACTGGAACGTGACACAGTTTATGATTCTTGCAATGAACCTGTGATCAACTCAGAGTATAAAAAAGAACATATCCCAAAAACAGGACACGTGAGCCCTGATCATTGGCCAGTGCCATCCTATCAGACAGAAAGAATGGGTTGAAGCCACCCACATATTCCAGTACACTAGTGATATCTTGATCTGTGGTATTTGTAGATATGCTATTAAGCAAATACTGTCTGAGATATCCCAGAGGGGGGAAAAAAAAGTTGCTTCATCTATGTGGAATTTTTTAATGCAACATCTGATCTCAGATTGTATTCCCCAACCAGATGCAGGATTATAATGGACTGCCTTAGAAACCATATCCTACCAGAACTGATCCCACCCAGCATAATTCCCTGCCCCAGCAGCTGTATCTCTGCTAGGCAGATCTGCTCTGGAGGTAGATCGTGATCCATGTGTTTCCAATATCTGTATTCTAGCAGTGCTCTTCAGCAGACCGATCCTGGCTTGTCCACACTCCATTCTCTGCTATTCTGATCAATCAAAAATTGCAGGTACCTCTCTAGGGCAGGAGTCTGATAAACCTGGTTACTGCAGTTTTCTCTGTGAACTGGCAGTCCTAAAACCACTGTACTAATGAAGACCACAGAAAAATAGACTTGTTCAACAAATAATTATCACAGAATCATGAAATGTCCTGTGCTGGAAAGGTCCTTAAAGATCAATCAGTTCCAACCCCTCTGCCGTAGGCACGGACACTTTCCACTAGACCAGGTTGCTGAAAACTCTACCCCGCCTGGCCTTGGATGCTTCCAGGGTTGGCATCCACAAATTCTCTGGGCAACCTGTTCCAGTGCCTCACCACGCTCACAGTAAAGAATTTTTTCCTATTGTCTAATCTAAACCTACTCTCTTTTGGTCTGAAACCTTTTCACCTCTCCATCTTTCTTGTTGGCTCCCTTCAGATCCTTGAAGGCCCATTATACTTGTTTGCCACCAGATGAAAGCTGAATGATTCAGGTCAGTGTTGCATGAGTTACACTACTAAAAACAACACGAGGAAAGGAACAGGCCTCTAGGGTTTATCCTGTGTTCAACACCTACCTTTTACCATGTGCGATGCACTACGCACCTAAACCACGTAGTAGGGAGACAGTACAACGTAAGAGGCCAGGAAAAGAATTCTCAGACCAGCTCATGTTTTAGCACTTTTTGAAGAGGCACCAACTTATCAAAATAGTAACATGCAAAGAGTTCCACTGGGACTAGTAAGATTTTTCACAAGACTAAGTAGTTAACTTTCAGAGCTAAAAAAACACACTCAAAATCAAGAAGCTTTGAAAGTTCACCTTTAAAAGGTTTGTTGGTGAATTGCGTATACAGGTATATTTGAGGGGGAAGGGCCCCTTTAGGTCCATGGAAAACTTCCAATTTAATAAAAAACTTTAAAAAATAATCAAATTATTTCATCCTTTTCAAATGCCAGTACAACATCATCTTGCTAGTCTTGCAGTTTTCATGGAAATTAATCTGAAATCTAAGTAAAAATCTCCATTTCTGTAGGCAAAATTAGTAAACAGTTAGTAAACACAGATACCTCTCTCTAGTGACAATATCATCCATTATTATAAAATTGTGTTAATCTTCTTAGTTATTCCTGTAAACAAAATCTATTTTCATAATTTGAAAATTATTTCCAAATAGTTTCCTTCCACTCCCTCAGCTTTTCACACATACTGAATTTATGAGCGATGAACCTTCCTTTTCAAGCTCTGTAGTCTGCTTTGCACTAAACTGTAGAAATTTCAGTTGTCAAGAGTGATTTAAATTTGAGAAACCATGGTTAATTAAGGACTTTAAAATAGTTTTGTTCAAATAACAGTCACCTTGGAAATTGTCTTCCTAAAATATGTAATGACTATCACTATAATAAC
>JAOXXN010000065.1:11921006-11939004 GCA_026770055.1 Myrmophylax atrothorax | reverse complement strand
GAATAGTAGAGTTCTTCAACTGAGATGAGATTTCACTCTTCTAAGTGAGCCTCTTGCTTTGCAAGTTGAACACATTGTCTTATCTTAGATTGAATCTAAATGTGAAAGGCAGAATTGTAACTAAACAGGCATTTTGTCTCAAAAATGTTAGTGTTTAAGGGAGAGTCAATGTTGGACTGCTGAAACACAACAATTCATGACATTGACCATATAATATCAATCCATACTATTACTTATATTTTTATGTTGTCCATATGTATTTGAAAAGACATGTCTTCATGACAACAAGCAGAAACAAAAAGCAGTTGGCGAGGAGTAATAATTTCCCAAGTATTCAAGAAACTCAAATGAGAAATAGTACTGCAAATTTCTTTCACCCAGACAGGGATTTTCAGAAGAAATCTAACTGTTAATATTCTTCTCATTAAAAACATTGTTCTCAAAGTCTTTCACTGGGAGTACCGCAATATTTAAAAATCAAAACTCCTTTATGTTAAACTAACATTTGTCTCTGCTCTCCTTTTGATATTACAACCACCATGTAAGAGCAAAAAAGAGAGGAAGGCAATAAAAAATCCCACAAATTCCATGAAAAAAAGTGAAAGAGCAAAGAAAATAACGTGAAACCTAGAGAAAGAATAGTATTAAGGATTTTAAATCTTAAATGAGACAGAAGGTCTCAGCTTCAGAACCAGCAGCATTCTCCCAAATGCCAAGAAAACAGGAAAGCATTTAGCAGGAAAAAAAATAAAATAAAAAAAGCAATCATTTCCCTTTTCTCCTTCCAACTTTCAAGTCTTTCTCCACCTCAAACTTTTTTTGAACATCATTTAGTGATTTTAGATCTAGGAATATCCACTCTAAAATGGATGTGTTCACTGCACATTAATTCTTTGTGTGCCTGAATAACAAAATCAGAAGGTGTTAGGCTATACCTCCACAACTTCATAGGTAAGGTGAGAACACCACCAACGTGGAATAGACAAGTGGGAATGCAGAGAGAAAAATTTTATTATACATACTGTTCACAAAAACACTTATTTCATATTTTTCTATGTAGAGTATAAGATGATGGTTAAAGTGAAGTCCCTGAGTGATGAAGGTTTTGGCTAAAGCCTTCTTCTGACAGTGCTTAATCTCCATTAAGTTTACATTACACTGAACATTACATGGTTGAATTTAGGCATGAACTCTTCTGAAAGGATATTTTGATGCTCCTTTGAAGGAAAAAAACTGGCTACTCAGAAAATAAGCATCTGCAGAAAGAAAAATAACATGGCAAGTTCATGTCCACTGTGACCCAAACCTAGGGACTAAGGGGTCTGGAAACCATCACTTTATGACAATTCTTATACAATGGATTTTGTTACAAAACTGGGAATCTCAGTGTAATACTGCTGGCTACAGAAGGAGTTACATAATCCTGTAAAATCGACAATGATAATCTTGTTTATCAGTAAATCAAGCACTCAGTTCTAGATTTCTTAACTGGCCTAATCTAACAGTTCCTATGAAATTGAAGAAGAAGGAGGTTAGTTTTCAGATAGCGATGACAGGAAAAGTTTATCATTTGCGCACAAAAGCTTTCCAGAAGCCAAAAGGCAGGATACTTTTAAAGATGCTTGAGCAGGAAAACACTTTCTACAGGGAACCTACAATCTATCCAACATCCAGCTCCTGGGTGAATGTTATTTATTTATACCATATAGAAGGCAAACAATAATCAGTTCTAGCTGTCCTTTGAAAGGCTGTTTAGAGGGACATACTGTGACTTTAAATGAGATTAAAAGGCACAAAGGAAAACAAAAAAAACAGTTCCTTTCCTGCATTTCAGCCATCTTTCCCCCATTTTTGACTTATAGTGAGCATGCTTCAGTCTATTTCAGCAAATTAGAATTGTCTTAAATCAGCAGTAATGTTAAAGTAACAATGTATAAAGAAATATTGGGTAGTATTCTACAAGATAAATGTGTTACTTAAGTTAAAGCTCTGTATGAAAAACAGGGCATTTAAGTCCAAGGCACTCTTTTATAAACTTTTATTGTAATTAGACAATATTTTTTGTATTTTGTTATGAAATTTATTTTGTTTAACTGTCTTAACATTTAGTACAGCTTAATTCTAAATCATCTGTTTTACTGGTCAGGATGACTTGATCACTCAGAATAGACATTAGGCTATGAAAATATATTTCACATTGGTTGCATATTCCAAAATAAGAACTTGAATAAAAAAAATTCCAAGCCTATTCATCTTTAATGTACTTCTCCCTAGGCAAATGTCTACTGGCTGGGACATAGTAATATATATATTCGGAAAAGTTACTGGCTATATTATGCACCTAAAAGGAATTAAAGGCAAAATGGCAATTTACAATACCCTTATAAAAATATAGTATTGTAGTGCTGTTTTCCTCTCCAGCTGAGTGTTTTCCTCATTGCAACTACATACAGAGCAAATTAAAAGACAAAATATTCCGTAAGACTGTCATAATTGACAGACACCATCTCCACACCATCAAATATAACACTGAAACAAGGCGAGCAATTTAGTCCAACATAGACTTGGTCAGAAATTTGAAGGAAGACTTCTAATAAGGCTGTTGCATTACCAAAACTGCTTGACTAGCAACATTGGCAGCTCTTAAAGACAAGAGGAGCAGCACTCAGATTGCACCTGGAAATCACGTGCTCAGTAAAAGAGGGTAGGATTTTATAGTCCCCACTGCTAAAGGAGCGAAGGAGTCGGCTCAAAAACTGGCTGCAGCAGACCACTGAGAACATCACCCTTTCTGATCTAGTTTTTCATTCCAAGAAGGAAGGTAAGGCATTATGGGGGGTGAAATCTCTCAATTCTTGGAAGGAGGCCATTCAGCTCTCTGTTCATCTAGCTAATGAGATGTCCTGCAAGCAGCAAAAGGCCCAGAACTAGCCTGTTTACCTTAAAAAGTCATACATATTTCTTTCAATGTCTGCCTTCCTCATAAAAAGAAGGGGCTTGCTATGCTGCCCACAGAGCAAACTGCAAATGCACGGCTGACAGCAGAATTAAGATGAGGGCATAAATAAATATGGAAATCAAAACTATGAGAGCACATAGGAGGAATAAAAAAAAAGAACAGGAAGAATTGCACATATGTAGTAACATACAGCCACGTCAACACCACAGTTGATATCTTTCACTTCATGCAAAGAGGAATGTAGTAAATATGGCCTGATTCCACCTTTTTATACACACCCCTGAGCTGGAAAACTACTGAGTGTTATTATTATAAGATAAAGAAACCCTAATAATCCCTCTAAAACATCAATAATGTTTATAAGTCCCCTGTGCCTTAATGATCATGGCCTGGCTCCTGTTTAAGGGTGAACAGTTTTCTGTGGCAGTGCAGATCCTATGTCTACCATAAGTCATCTTTTGGTTACTTCAGAGGTATGAAGGAGATGGGGTTTTGAGGCCTGAATTATGAATATTTAGTTATATTCACAATATAACTAATTCACTACACAGAAGTAGTTCAAGGAAGCTCACTAGCAACCTCCATCCTTTAATAATAATTACTGGAACCTCAAGCCTCAGATATGTTACTCTGCTGAGGCAAAATTAATTCCTGAGATGACAAATAAGCAGTGCCTCTACAGCAC
Organism: Myrmophylax atrothorax; assembly: GCA_026770055.1. Lineage (NCBI taxonomy): Eukaryota > Metazoa > Chordata > Aves > Passeriformes > Thamnophilidae > Myrmophylax > Myrmophylax atrothorax. Next base: position 11,935,360 of record JAOXXN010000065.1, on the reverse strand, counting down.
CCCATTGCACGGCAGTACCTGAGGGGAGCAAAAGAATTCATCTGACTTCATTTGTGCATTAGCATAGACTATTAATTTTCCGAGTCTCTTTACTAAAAAAAAAAAAAAATGGTGAGAAAAAAGGGAAAGGCAAAAGTACATGAGCAGTATTTGCCAGTAAAACTTGCAAACCATCTACCGGGCAGTTAGGATTTGATCCAAAGCCCACCGACGTAAATGGGCTGGGGATCAGACCCTTATTCAGCTTTTGGAGCTAATTCATCTTTGAACTGACAATTTTATATTTAGGCTGTAGTCACCATATATAACTTCTTTGCCTCAAAATTCTGCCCAGCAAAGTTTTGAATACCTCCAAAGACAGAGATTATCTGTGTCCCTGTTTGGCCATCCTCACGATTTAAAAAAAATAAAAATCTAGCATCTCAGAAGTATATAACTGTGCCTTCTTTATCTTTTTTCTTTTCATTGTAGAATCACATTAAAGCTGTCATATTTCATAAGGTTAATTAAAAAAAATAACACAGAAACAGAGTCATATATTGAACAGAACCAGGAATGGAATACCTGAAAGTAACTTCAGTTTGACTATGTCAAAACAGACACAGTGCTGAAACCTGTAGGCCTTTACACAAATGGGCTCAGACAGTGGCTTGCCAAGAAGCTCCTCACCTGATCTCGGGAATACGGAGTATCCACTAAGCGTTTGTCTGAGCACGCTGCTAGAAGAATCTTCATTGCATTTAACTGGAGCAGTATTTCACAAGCCATAGTATCAAAGAAAGTAATATTGGCAAGAGCTGCTGAAGCCAGCAGGAAAACTTCACCTGACGATGCTTCTTGGCACAGTTCTAGGAATGCAGAAAATAAGTGGAATAAAAGTCATTCCTTCATTGCTGTGGTTCAAAGCAGTATTTAAGCATCTCCGATTTACAACAGTAATCTTAGTAGCCAAGACCAAGTTCATAAACATCAAGATAAAAAAGGAAAAAAAACCAAAAAAATCTTAATTTTTGTCAATTATATCATAGAATTGTTTAGGGTGGAAAAACCCTCTGAAATTATCAGCTTCAATTATAAACTCAGCACTGCCAAGCCCACCACTAAACCATGTGTACAAGCGCTACACCTACATGTCTTTTAAATACCTCCAGTGATGCCAACTCAACCACTTCCCTAGGCAGCCTCTTCCAACTTTTAATCCTTCCCATGAAGTAATTTTTCCTATTATCCAAACTAAATCTTCCCTGGCACAGCTTGAGGCCATTTCCTTTTGTTCTATCATTTGTTATGTGGAAGAAGAGACCAACAACCACCTTGCTACAACCTCTAATGAATTATATGATCCATCTAGTATACCATTCCAAAGGGAATATTCCATGGATGTTCAAAATAAACCTTGATATAACTAAATAAAATTAGTAACAGAAGGTTAACAGTAAATAAGCCATAAGAATAATTCTGTTGTATACCCACTGCTTTAGAACAAGGTACATATACATGTGGTGTACCTCTATTTCTCTATAGTCAAAAACTACCCTGCATATTTTCCAGCTTCAATAAGAAGCGCTGAAGAGAAACTACCTTTTAATTCCTTGCACACATGTACTTTAAATAAGATGTGAATCACCTGGTAATGGGATTTCTGAGTGGTTTAAAAATTAAATATATTACAGTAATTCAATTACTGAGTTATAAATATTACGAGGAAACTTGCACGTGATTACTGAAATGGCACTTGCAAAGTTATAGATGTTCTATTTTTAATACTCACATTTCTTGGGCAGAACATACACAACTAAAATTCCTGTGGAACTTAAACAGCAACAATCAAGGAAAAGAATCACCGGCTAATACCTTCTAGATAGGCTGTTCAGATTGTCCCTTAGTGTGGTACACTATAATAACCTGGAAAATCATCTTAAATAAATCAAGTCAGATACCTCTACAAGTCTAGCTACAGCAGACAGAGCCAAGCTTAGCACAGGTTAATTCCATCCACCAGACTCAGGGCAGGTTGAGGGCACAAGCTTGCTGCTGGACATCAGGAATAAATTATGTCCCTGGTTTCTGCAGCACTAGTTCTGTTTGGGGCTATTGAAGAATGCCTAAATACATCTCAGATAATTCCCAGTCACTGCAGAATCCTCAAGCACTAGTGCTACTATACTCTTTATATGTTCTATTAAAAAAACCCCAAACAAACAGCAAACACAAGACTGTTCATTAAAAATGAAGTGCTGCAGTTTAACTGTAACCATTGGGTTCAGTGGAGAAATATTCAAATGTACTGATCTATTATACATGAGAAATCAAACTAGATGACCCAAACTGTACATTCTGACATGGAGCTCTGGGAAACTGAATTTCCAGATCAGAGAGAAGAACAAAATGCTTGAATGAAAGCTTCTGGTATTTGAGAGGGATGGAGCAGAGTGCCAGAAATAAGATATTCCTCTCTTTAAAAAGTAATGAGAAATAATAATCTTGTTTTTCTGAAGTTTCCTCACTGACCCTGGTTAAAAGAAATCCTGATGTTACCTTTGTCTCATTTTACCATGGATCAGGCAAGAAAGACAGATCTTTTGTTTTCTTCTAACAATGCCCAGAGATTATACTATACTCTACTTTTTCTCTCAGATATCATGCAAACATAGATGTAGTGGTGAGCTTGAATTCTAGCAAGTTTAGAAAATACAACAGACATAACGATTAGCAGCTATCAGAAATTGTTGTTTTACAGACAAACATGGGACAAGAGGATGCTTTGCTGAGTCTGTCCTATAGCTCTTACACTAGATATTCATACAGGTATTATTTTTACAAATATGCATAAATTCTATTCAAATGTGGACTGGAGTAAGAAATATATAATTGCAGAATGCTCAGAATTATAAATTGTTCTGTATATTTGTTAAGGGAAGTAAGGTAGATGTTATTTAGGGAATATTTCTATTGAAAGTGTCTTACCCCAACCTTTTACTTTAACTGGACTCGGAAGTCCCACAGAGAACTTACTGACAAGTGCTGTCACAATTTCTTCCATATTTTCCAGAAAGCTGCTAAGGTGCTGAGTGAATGTGAGATGTGGAGATGTGATCTGTGCAATTACTGCTGCTGCTTCTGCATGAGTAGCTTCAGAATGGCTGTTATCTGTGAGAATGTCAGCCAGGCACAGTATCCCATCAACCTATGAAAAAACAATAGCTATAGGTTAGAAATACTCTAGGAAATACTTTTGCAATTAAAGATGGCATATCAGTTCACCTTTCTTGACTGTGACTAAACTACTCAATTTATTTTCAAAATAACTTAAGCTAGGTGACAATTATGACATAAGAAAGTTTTTTTTATCAAATGCAAATGAGTTCATCATCCAAGTTTGTTGGCCAGCAAAAAGTCTTGCATTTCCTTCTCTCTGTTAAATTGAATTCGATCAAACAAAGTATTTTCTGACAGATGTCTCAAGCAAAACATTAATCAGGAAATTAATTCTGATAAGCAAATGCTAAGTGTTATTATGCCTCAGCTTCATTTAAGCCCGTCCAACTGTACCTCACTTCAGGACTGAGCCTGAGTGTGCAGTAAGCTCTAAACAGACATGGGGGGGGTGGGATGTTTGCCACATTTCTCTGAACTTGTCTCAAAGTCAGCACAGGATCAAGAGAAATACCACTAAAACAACCTTGGCCAAACTGTTCCTAATGAGCTTGCACAGCTCTTACATTAAAGCTAGGTCCACATACCACTCACTTACTTTGAAGAGAAACAAAAAAATGAGCGAAATTACACAGGTTTATGCCTTTATAGTGTTTGAAGTGTTCTTACGCAGTTCAGGCAGATAGGTCACATATGCACACCTTGCTCTAGATTACAGGAGATCCACAGACAAAATGAAAGACAGAAACAGAGCACAGCTGATGGAACATCTGACAGCAACCAAACACAGTAAGGGAATGTTCTCTGTAGACAAGGGCACAATCTGTGAACTTTCAAATTAATAGCAACTTGTTTCTCCATGTTTAATGTAAAACTGAATAAATTATCATGTTGACAAGCAAGTAGTTAGGTCATAGAATTACAGAATCATTTACATTGGAAAAGACTGCCAAGTTCATCAAGACCAACTTATGACTGAACACCACCTTGTCAACTAGACCATGACATGAAGTGCCATGTCCACTCCTCTCCTGAACACCTCCATGGATAGTGACTCCACCACTTCCCTGGACAGTGCATTCCAATGCTTGACAACCCTTTCCATGAAGAAATTCTACCTGAAGTCCAACCAGAACCTTCCCTGATGCAACTTCCTCTTGTCCTGTCACTGGTTCCCCAGGAGAAGAGGCCAACCTCCACCTGGCTACAATCTCCTTTCAGGTAGTTGTAGAGAGTCATAAGGTCAACCCTGAGCCTCCTTTACTCCATTCTCTGGACAATTTATAGATATAAAGAAAGGTTAGGAAGGCTTAGTACTGAAATATACTTCAACAATCAAACAAAAACAAACCCACATTTGTGCCATACACCAAGACTCTTTCTTAGGTCTGTTGCCCAAACTGCATTCTCTGTCAATTCAAAGCTTCCTCAGAACGCCCATATTAAGTCCTATGCATTATCTTCAGCAAGGGTATTTAGCAAATATCTTATTCTCATTTTTGTTATTTATTAATACAGAATGTTGAGTTATCTTAATTACTTATCCTGAAATGGGCATGAATTAAATTATTTGATAAGCACTGACAGTTACTGTATTTTACAAGTAAAGCTCTTAGATTGATGGGAGCAAAAATTACCCTCTGGAAGATTATTCACTGGGATACACTTTTTAATAGGCAATAGACTATATTATTGAAACTCTAACAACATAGATAAATACAAAAGAAATTAAATCTCTATTTTTCCTCAGATCAAAAATGGGATTTAGTGTAGAAGCTCAAGTACTGGCAAAAAGAGGAATAAATTTTCAACATTAAACTTTTTCTTGACAAGCTTTCAACATTAATCTACCTACAGCAAAATATTTCCTCCTAGTTATGGCAGAATTCTACAGCTTGAAACAGAAGATTCACATAATTCACTTGGCTTCAAGGTATATTAATAGATCTCAGTGTCAGGAATTAATATATGTCCTCACAAGATGATTTAGTACCCAAAGTGTGCTAGACAATATCATATGCAAAACCCCACAATTTTGTCACCTTGAAATCTCCACAGATCACACCTTGTCTGAGGTTCGAAGGATGCTAATAACAACAGGCAGTACAAAAAGTTAAACATATTCCAAGGCATTTAAAAAGTACTTCACAAGAAACTTCTTCTGAGATCTGGTCAGCATTCTTCAACTCTAAATTTACTGGTTAAAATTCACTTGGCTAACTCGTACTCAGTGACCTCAACAAAATTAATTTTGAGAACTTTTTTGCTAAATGAGAACAATTAATGGCTTATGAAAGACAGGTACAACCACATGGTTAGATTTTTCCATCACCGCTGATTATTTAATCTACACTATAAAATACAAGCTTCTAACAATACAGGGCTGTACTTGACTTTAAAATCACTTGTTTGATTTCTTTGTTTGCTAAGTAATTATTTTTGGAAATTGGGAGTTGCTGAACTGTTAAAAAGCAGGTACTTATTTATTCAGCACTAAGATAAATTACAAGTATTGGATCCATGAAAGCCAGCACTAGGTATTCTCCTTCTTAAACAGAATCATGTAAAATACAAACAAATTCAGCCTAAAATTTGCTCTATACACTTTTTTTCCCTCCCATCTTAAATATAGAAAATAAAATAATTCTACTTCAGCAGGCAACCCCATTTATAAGTGTCTAGCAATAAATTTTAAAATGACAAGGGAACAATCTAATAAAAGCACTTTAACATCCAAAAAGAAATTGCTGCTCAAAGCATTTTTATAATTAGCTCTCACACTGAAAGGAACTTTGGATGACTGCCATGTTTTCTGTTTAATTTTGGTGAAGTAATCAGCTAAATGTCAAATCTGTTCATCACCTTGGCAATACAAAAGAAACAGTTAGCCAGATAACGCAAACAAATGAATTCCATGAATGCAACAAGATGCTGTGGAGACCCTGCATTTGAGGAATGGCATTCAGTAAATGCTTGATCATTAATATTTCAATATCAATAACTGGAAATATGCCAGGAACTTACATCCTTATGAGCATAGCCCTGTGATAGAAACTTAATCCAAGCTGCAAAATAAATGCGTGACCGCATAGATCAAGTCTTCCGAAAGGAAATAATTTCTTTTCTCTGCAACAGGAATGAATGACTTCTGGGGCAACACTCTTTTCTTCAGTATACCTGTCCTTTCTCCTGAAAATATGAAACAGAACTAGGAATCTGTTAAAGATAGCAATGCAGAACTTGGGATGAATTGCATTAATGACGTCATGATTTAAAATATTACACACAACAGAAGTATTAATTACGTGCTTTCCACAGGGAGGTTCAAGGCAGGACTTTTCCTTCTCATTCTGAGAACCAAGACCCGTTGCCTTCTTTTTGGTATTATCTGTGCTCTTTTGTATAAAATGCTGCTGAAGGCCTTTACTCATATTATGACTTTCTCTATCCTTCCAGTTTGCCCACTTAATATTCAGATGATCTTTACATGTTGGTAAACCTTCTCAAAAAAATTTTTTGCCTTCTCTAGATTGATCTTGAACCATCTTCTCATAATGGAAAGTCCTGCAGACTATCAGCTGATTTCCCACTGTCAAATCCTTGGATAACACTGTCAGCCTCCAGCTGTATGCTTCTGGTAAGCAGCACCAGCAGATTCCAAAACAGTTTTAAAAGAAGGGAAGACAGATTTTGAGATCCAGGTATAAGACAGCAAATATAGAAACCATATCACAAAGGGATTGCCTCTCAAACAGTCTCAGTCTTCCCTGAGAAGAATTCCAAAAGCAGACATTGCACCAAACAGTTAAGAACTGATAAGTCAGAGCTGTATTTGTTTTATTCTTTCACACATGCTATGTAATGGCACCTCCTACTTGAAGATAGCACAGGTTAACCATAGGTGAAGACATGAACATTAGCAGACTAAACCAAATATGCATAGATGGATAAAAACCCAAACATGTCAAAATGTATAGGATGAGAAAGAGGGAGACAAATAAGGAACGATGTCAAAATCAGCATATTCATAAAATATTTGAATTCCCTCCTCAGAATTCTTTGAACACAATCTACTTTTTTCCCCAGATCATTGCATGAACCATTAAGTGACTTCACTATTCTGCAGCTCTATTGAAAATGTCATTCAGCAGAACCCATATACTGTTATTTTGATGTCTTGTAATTGAATTCCTGGTTATCAATGCTAAGGTTTATCCTATATAAAATTCTGTAACTGATTCTGCATCTGTGGAAGATCTACAAGTCTTCTTTAATTTCTATATTCAAAGAAAGGAAGGGAAAAGGACCTCACACATAATGATCTTGCATGTTTGGTTTGAGCAGTTGTGCTGCCAAGTGGTCAGCAGGAAAAACATGCCTTAGTTCCACTAACTGGGAACTGTGCTGATTTATACCAGATGAAAATTTGGTCAGTTGTTCTGAAAATGAGATTATATATTAACAAAGTGATGCCGTTAAAATGTCCACAAATATGATTCCAAGTAATCAAAGCTACTGCAGCAATTCCATGGCAGCAGCAGTGACCAGTGAACAAAACTGCAATGATTTTATACCTGCTGCTGTACAACAGTGGCCATGGCACCTAATTTATAAGCCATATTGTATACACCATGGAATAGTGTGGGGCTGAATAGAGGCTGAATGGTTCCCAACTCAGGAGCTTTAAAACTTCTGTCAGTAACCTGAGCTTTGTGTTTAAACTGGCTGTGAGTTGTGACTCAGTCCACAGCAACTTCAACTATGGCTTCCCTTTTAAAACTTCCTTCCTTCAGAATATGGTCAAGCTAATGAAGAGGTAGTTGTTTTTCCTTATGTTTAGCCATCAAGGAGGAATGTGAAGTTTATGTGCACTATATGAGAAAATTTTTATATGGCATAAAAAAAGACAGTTGACTGTATGAGCTTGAAGAATGCATTAAATGTGGCAAAACCTAAATAACAACCTTGAAACTGTGATGCAGGGAGAAACAAACTGCAGAGCTAGATAAAATAAGAAGTTCCTTACTCTTGGCTGACTAGGAGTGAAAGGATAAATTGTATGCAAACCTCTTCTCCCCATGCAACCTGAGGAGAGCAGTCATGCCCCTCAGAGTGTACATTCTTTGGCACTGAGAGATGCTTTAAGGTTGTTGCAGTTAAAATTTACAGCTGTTTGTCAAAGAGGTACTCAAGAATAAGTCATTTTACAGAAAGGATAGACAAAATCAGTAAGATCAATATCCATACTTCTCTCGTCTCTACTTCAAGGAAAAGAGAATAGCTAGCTTTGAACTCCCCCAATTTTGAGGACTGATATGAAGGGTAAGACAGTCTTTTAAAGAATTTTTGTCACTGATAAAGGAAACCAGGAACTGCACTGCTATTAGTCTAGCAACTCACATATTCTCACTCCCATAAATCACAGTTTATACTGTTACAAACTACTCTCTACAAACATAGCTGAATGTCTCAAAGATACATTCAACTTCCCTGATCTACTCCTTCAATATGATACGTCTCCAATTCTCCAGGATGACTGCTGAGTGGCTACCAAGGACAGGAGGAGAGACTGCAAAGGTATTCACTTGCAATTATGTAGAAGTCAGTGGTACAGATGCTTCTACTCAACCACTGTTGATGTTCACAGAATTGGTATACGTTGCTAAAACAGAAGGAAAAACACTGGTCACAAATGAGCATGATGGCTTGTGGGGTGGGGAGGGGGTGGGAGGAAGTATATATTTGCAATAGCTTTTGTATTCAGTATTTGTTACTTCCTCTTTCTCCTATTCTGTCAAAAAATCACTATAATGACTGTATTATCTGTAATGTCAGGACCCTATAAGAATAAGGAAGAACTATTTGTGCTTAAATATGATAAAGTTAGAGACTAAACTCTTCAACTTATGTGACACAATAACACTAAATATTTCTCAGATTCCTTTGACCTACTTTTTGGAGGGCAGAATATGCTAGCTTGTTTTTTTAAGTTGCAGGAATATATTCCTATTTGTAAGGTTTTCTTGGTATCTACATTACAAATTCCAGAAAATAAACTCTTGTTTCCTTTAAATAATGGATAAGGCTTTATGTATTATATTTCGGGGTCTGAAATCCATTAAAATGAAGCTGCACAGACCAAAGAAAGGACTTGTCAACAAGATAAGAGAAACTGTCAAGTGTGGTACAAGAATGCTGAACAAGATACTGAGACCTGAAGTCTGAATTAGGGAAAGACCATACATTAGTAGTTTTCATATGGCCCTCATTTTTATTTACCCTGGGGGATCATAGTGTGAGAAAAAGAAAAATAGGCACCTCGACTATTCCTATAAACAGAGGCTCTGGGACTATGCATAGCAGGGCACTCCAGAAAATGAGATGTTCTCACTGAAAACAAACATGCTCCAATCATCTGCTTTTAAATAAATAATGTCACAGGCATTTCATTGTATGAGGGCATATTCTCAAACACCTGGTGTCTGGCACTTAAAAACAAGGACACTCTTTCAACATGGTTGATTACTTTGTACCATTTAGGTTTTGACATGACACCACGGATTTTATTTTCAAGAAGTGTCTGTTAGTGTTCCTCTTAATGATAAAAAGGAAAAAGTCCCATGCATACCACATTTTCAGAGGATCCTCTTATTCTATTACAATAATGAGAAACAACCTCTATCTGAAAAGAGCAGCACAGATGTCACAGCCAGTCATTATCACCAAAACTAACTCTTCATGGTGTCTTTCTTCTGTCAGGAAAAGTATCCAATAATCTTCCTAAAACTTCGGATTTGTTTAAGTCAATACTTTGAAACCTTAACATGATTATGCTAAAGAGTTGATTGATAATAATCCCTGATCTTATTGTTATTATTGTTATTATAATTTCCCATGAAACTTCTCCTCTCATCAAATTAAAATTCTTGACCAGGTCATTATACCGTAAATTAGACACAAACAAAACCCTACCCTATCCTCTGTGTGTGGCAATGGAAACCCCACAGCAGAAAGCAGCTATGTAAAAAAGTAGAGAGAGTGATTGAGCAACAGACACAGCATAGCACATCACCTTTTTTTTTTTTAACTGTTACTTTAAATGTGAGATTTTGCAAGTGCATTTAAGAAATATATCCTTATGAAAACAATTTTCCTGCAAATATTTCTTATTTCAGTGGTGTCAGTTAGTTTAGCCTAAGAAATATCCTGTCCCTGAAATACAAGGCTTCTGTAGAATTTGAATCATATGTATACTAATTAAATGCACTACAACAGTAAAACATTTATCTGATATAGTGTATTAAATATATACAGTAACTTGCTCAGAAAAAATGGTTTTATGTCTAAATTCACATAATTGCCAAAACTGACTCAGTGCTTCACCCATGTTTCTCTCCCCAGAACTTTTTGTTGCTTTTCAGAAAAGTACCATGAGGTACCGAAGGTTAACATAATTGTTTGCTACCTTCATTACTTCACAATGGCTGCTCACTTATTTTAATAAACTAATCTGAATAAATTAGCTCCAGAACCAACCTTGGATGTGCCAGATTTTTATTGGCAGAGAATTTTTACAAGCAAGTTATAGAGTTTTATGATAGCCATTTATAATGAAAACACTCACAGCACTTTAGCTATAAAACTTTTAGTGAGCAACTCAATAAGAGCCCATTTGTGTTTTAATAACAACAGAGGAAATTGCTACCCTTATTCAAACAAGCATTTCAAAAAAAAGTAAAAATGATAGTTTTCATCTGGTGAAAATTGATAGAAGTGTACTGGCTAAAGCCGACTCAAGTTATTTGGTCCTAAGATTTCTCTCCTGACAGGAAATTCTCCTTGGGTCTCCTACAAACATTGATTTGTTTCTATGACTGCAGTGGCAATAAAATAATTTCAGAATTGCTTTAAGCCTAAGAAATTCAAGTTTAGGATCAGCTATTTGCACACAATCTTTATGAGCAGTCAGAGGTCTACTAGAAGCCATCAAGTAAAGTGATCTCAGATATTTTTCCTCTCCATTAACACCTTCCAGTACTGCTCTATGGTCAAATACAGTTGCTACATTGACTTTATGTAAGCAGAAATACGGACAATCCTAAGATGCTAAGAAAATTGAATATTTTTACAAGTTAATTTTAATTTTTCTTCTACTCAATATTGTTTGCTGCCTTAACAGGTCTCAACATAAAAAAGCATCATTATGAAGGATAATTAACATATATATTTAAAGTTAAGCTAGTGGTTGAACATTGCATTGAAGGAGGGAAAAATCCACGAATTTGGTTACACTTTCAATAGAGATTATTTTTTCAACAAACAAAGATATTTACAACACAGCACTTTGATACAAGGGCAGTTTCAATTTGCATTCAAAATTATATTTGCAAATGTCAGGCTTATTTTCATAAACTCATCTCACATCAGATAAACAGGTCAAAACTGGCAAACTAAATTTAACTAGTGAGCAGATTCCAGCTTCAATAGTCCACAATCTTCTCCAGATATTTTGGACAGAAAAATGAGTAAGTCTTAGGTTATGGAAAAGATAAAACCTCAACTTGCCACATTTCAGCAGTGCAGGTCTGGGAAAAAAAACACGTTGTTTAGGAAGGTCCTAAATACTGTTCTGATTCTGTCATTTAGTCACTGCCTGGTGTTCTAATAATGTGTCTAAGGTATGAGCCAGTTTGTTCACTCCTAGAATAATACAAGAGATGTTATGACAGAAGAAACCTAACAACTAGCAAGTAGTAAATATTAGAATTCCCCTATAACATTCATGTAAACCAGAAAAACTCTCATTCTGTATTCCAAACAAGCAAAATCCTCCAGATCTGTAAAGTTCAAGTCTAGAAATTTCATAAGATCAAACTGCATTCCGCCATCTGTCAGTCCATAATTAACAGAAGAACAACTGCAGGTCTCCACAGAATGGTACAGAGTTTCCGCTGGCTCCTGGAGAGGCTCCCAGGGCTAGGACCTCTTCTGTTTCAGACGGAAGCAGAGACGCAACATAATGGGACATTTACAGGAGATACCAGAAAGTGTGACAACTTGGAAACTGAGGCATATACCTTTCACTCTGAAACCAGCCCAAACCCTCAAGGCCAAAGAATGTAATTTGAGATCAATTTTTAAAAATAGCCTGCAAATTTTATTATTGCTTATCACTAGATTAGTAGCCTCCAAACAAAAAATTCAGGCCAATCTCTCTTATATGTTTTCTTTTCCTCCCTACGTAACGTACTTAGAACAAGAGATGTTCTAGTAAGGATCACTCAAAACTGGCTTGAATTGAGTCTCTGGTGTGCTAAGAAACACTGCCTGATACATTCCATGAATAAAGAGCACACCCCAGGCTTAGTTTCACCCAAAATATGTGAAAAGTGCCTTGCAATTTGCATGTTAATCATATGACAAACTGAAGTCTTATCATTCCGAAGTGAAATTGGGAGCCATAAATAAAAGTCCTTGCACATGATCAAGATTTAGTTGAGCAAAGAACTGTCCCACATCCCATATGGTTCCCAGGACTACAGGTCTTTACAGTCATGAATACTCTCAGACTGCCTAGAGACATAAATGTTCTGTTCACAATGTCTGCTCTGAAGTTTTGTATAAAAACCTAAACAACAGTTGTTATAGTGGACAAATGGGCTTTTGTTTTCAAAATATTTGTAGAATTGCCAGTTCTTCAAGTGACTTTGTGTATAGTTATCATCATAGGGTTTTTATCTGTGACTACGTTTTTTCCTAATACCCAAATCAAATGCCAATAGTGTTTATTTTCATATTGTTTCACATGAAAATATATTCCATATTGTCAAGAGCAAAGAAAGCAGCGACAGTGTTGGAGGACTCTGATTAAATGCTTTCACTTAATGCCTTCTAGCAGTTCTTCCTGAAAGTCTATGGACAAAGTTTGTCACAACAACGTGAAATTTGGTCAGCTGTGAGATCTATTCAATATGAGCATGCTTAATAAATGTGTCTTGACAGTCACAAAAAAGCTAGGTTACCATTTGTACGTACATGATGTCACCCTGGAATATATACACATTTTAAATGAGTTTCCACCTTACTCTTCTTTCCTAGTACTGTTCTGTCAGTCTTGGAAGTTACAATGACTGGTTGACAATTTCAGAGGGTACATTTACATTTAACATTCAGACCCAAAAGAGAACAAATATGTTTTAATAGGACTCAGACTTCAGCAGAGCAATGTCCAGGGGTTTTTTAAGTCTTTTCCTGAAAGGCTTATTAAATATCTTTGTAAAGCATCCTTTATCATGGATAGAGGGAGTTTTAGAAACAACACATTTGCTTCTAATTAAACTGTTGATTTCCACTCAGATATTTGCAGGTCCAAAAATTATTTACCATGAACTCTGTAGGTTCATTAGTCCTGTCACTGAGCAAAGATAACTTGGAAGCAAAGTAGATCTAGACTTCCTTCTAGATGGCCCTTGCTCTGACAGGAAACTAGTCCTTCCCACTCCTTATGCACAAAGTCTGCAGGGTGTCTTTTGCCATCTCCATTGCTAACCATTATAGATTAGTCACCCAGCTGCAACAGAGGTGTTGGCTGGGCTTTTATTGACACTTATGGCTTAGAGCCTTAGTTGTCTTACTGAAGAGAAACTATAATCAGTGGTGAAATACAGGAGTCCCTACGAAGATGAATGGTCAAGGTAGTTGCAAGACAATACCTACTCCAGAACCTCAAGGACTTTAAAGGAAAATGCAATTGTTTCTGCTCAAAATAGCTGGCCAAAAATAATTCTGCTCAAAAGGAAAAAAAAAAACAAAAAACACACAAACCAAACCAAACAAACAAAAAAAACCCAACAAAATAAAACAAAAAAACCCAGTCTAATCATTTGGCTTTTAATGAGCTCCACCAACTTATTTTTCTTAATTCATTTGTAAATCTTAATCCATGTTACTGAAAAGGTCTTCGATTGTTATGTTCTTTCCTATCTCTCTATGTTATATTCTTTTTACTTGAACTGGGAAATGCTACTTATTGGTATACACTTATTCTTTTTTTTAATAGGATTAGAAGGAACATAAGTCAGCAGTCACAGCTTTCTTTAAAAACTAAGAGGGAAAAGGAAGGAAAAAAGCCAGCGTCATCTCTACTCAAAATTACTTCCTTTTCTGTTAACACTTTCAGCAATTATCATTCTTTGTCG
>JAOXXN010000065.1:11901872-11915648 GCA_026770055.1 Myrmophylax atrothorax | reverse complement strand
CCAGAGCGTGGCTGGGGCCCCAATGCTGAAACCAGGAGATACAGCAGTGGCAAGAAGAAACTAACTTACTCCACAGGAGCAGCGAGGAGCAGTCAAACAGTTTCTCTCTGACAGACAACACACACAGCTGCAACCTACCCCCAGAGCTGTGAGATGTCCCCCAAAAAAAGAGAGACAGTGCAAACCCATTCTTTGCCACACCTTCCCCCAGTCTGCCCCCACCCAAAATGATCAGAAGGAATTGGTAGCAGTTAACTACTTCTTTTGTTAATTAATGTCATGAGAGTTAGTGGCAGGGAGGGAATTTACATTATCATTCCAAAATACAACACCTGATCCATACAAAATCTTGCTAATCTATTCCCAGGGACTGCCAGTGAACAAACTGGAAGTCCCCTGAAAAGTCAAAACTCCAGACAGCACTGGCAAGGGAAGAAATAGTCAGAGGAAATGCTGCTGTCTGGGAACTTAATGGTAGGAAAGAGAAGTAAGGTATAGTTAAGGCAAATATGCAAGCAGTGAGGTCAGATGTTTAGCTAACAGGATTTTTATCTTTACCGGATGAGACTGTTTTTTCCAACAGCTCTTTAAGTGTTTTCAAAGATGCTTTATGAAACATGAAAGTTTTAGTATAAATCAGGCAGAGTGCCAGATCTAAGTGGTTTCCTGCAAACAAGCCTAAGAAAAAAAAATCCCGTTATACTGACACACAAACTTGTCTCTACATCATCTGTCATTAATTATCATTTAACCTTTTTTTTTTTTTTAAGAAAGACAGGGAGACTCATATCTCATGGGTGAGCTTCAACTAAGCCACATAGTAGCTCTTAACTCATTATACAACTAACTTGCTTTGATTTGTTAAGAGCATATGCAGGATACTTTACCTGACCAACTCCAGTCCTGACTTAAAATACATACCACAAGGAAAGGATACTGAGTTTCATCTAGTCAACTAGATATACTGGCTTTGATTTCCTCTGTTTCTTTTATTTACAACTGATCCTGAAGTATAAGAGGAATGAAGAAACAATTTTCTCCTTTTGCTTTTTAGTAATGTCTATCTCAGAATTCAGTACTTCAAAATTTAATATGTGTTAACATTTTTGAAAGTCAATGTTATGCAAGCAAGAACAGATATTCAATAAGCCATATAGAGCACAAGAAAACTCCAAGCCATAGTTAAGTCAAGCAGGAAAATAAACCTGATGGAAATCTTAGAAGGGAAAATGATACTAGCACTAAATTCTCAAGTTCCAAAGGTTTTTAAATCCTTGGTGTGTTACCAGATTTCTGCAGGTAGTTTTTCTTCCTGCAGAGGTCTCAGAAACCAATGGGATTTTAGGTAAATCCAAGGATCAGCCAAACAAGATAGGGAAGCAATGAGCAGTAAACTCTTTGAACTTTTCCTAATGAGCCAAAAAAATCATTACCAATACTGAGTCATAAAGTCTGAAGCAGGATGGATTGGTTAGACTAGAATATATTATTTAGCAGAGATTTTGTAGAAGGGAACTATGTAATGTGTTTATCTCCTTTTACAAGCCTTTTCAGCCCTATTTCTCCTCACACTTTATCATGGCTACACCTAAACCATTTGATAAATGCAGTGTAAGCACATTAACTGTGTGTTTACATATGGATACAAATGCCAATATGAGATGCAAGTTTCTTGCTGAGTGAGGAGAAAAGGATTATGAAAGCTACTCATCTGTTAGGTCTTTCTGTAAGGCCATCTCTTTCCAGTTTTCTGCTTCTATGAGGGACAAGAGCAATCTTTGAGGTCCAAAATAGCTCTCTCCTTGCACTCTTTTTAAATGCTTCAATTGATTCTCATTAATCTCTGTCTTCAGTTTAGGAGCTGAGTAAGCAGCTTCTTTCATCTTAAAATTAAATTTGCTTGATAGATTATTATTTTTATTATTAGGTAGGGAAAACCCACCTGTCATTTGATGTGTTGGCTTCTATTCCTTTGACCGTCATTCAGGGATCATTTGCTGTCTTGATCATTGTCATCACTTTAGACAATATTTTAAGTCATTACAGAAAAATCATCATCTGGTGATTTCCAAATTATTTTTCATTTATAAAATTCTCTTAACATCTTGACTTTTGAAACATAAATCTAGAGCTATTTGGAGCACCTTAAATAAAATACTTAGTGAAATATAAAATCAATAGATAGCATAAAATACTAACATAACTGACTGCAAAAACCATGTGTAAATTATATGGAAGCCAAACAAGTGTAGAAGGGTAACCTGGCACCAGCTCAAATTTTCAAAATGAAGTTGGAAGGAATGGCAATCTACAGGCACTGCTCCAATTTGATCTTGCTCATTGAAGTGTACACCTCAATAACCTGGCATAGTCTGAGGACTTTCCTTTTCAGCTTTCAAAATCTATTTCAATGGAACTTATCTTTTTAAAACAAGAAGAAAAAAAATAATCATAGAGCCTCTCCTGCATCTCAATTAAAAAAAAAACTGAGGTGTATAAAAAAGACAAAGTGGAGAGATAAATGAGAAGGGAGGTTACTCCTCCTTCAGTGACTACATCCTGTATGGAAACTACGTACCAAACTATACACCAAATCCTGTCAGCTCTCACTCTGCCAATTGCTGCTCTGGACCATGATAAAAGTACAACAGAGCAGTGGCAATATTTAGTCCCAGCACATCACTGGTGACACCTGAGTACCCTTGCAGCACCCAGCACCTTCTCCTGATTAGGTCTGGCTAAAACATGAAAAAAAAAAAAAAAAAGAACAAATAAAACAGGGTCACTTCAACTGTTATGAATTTTTTCCATGTGGACATGTTATCACAGACCCATTCTTAAATAATATGCCACTTAAGCACAGAGCACACACCATAAAGCCTAAATCTGTGAGTAATGTGGAAGAACTCACACCAAAGGGAAAAGATTTAAAGCTTTCATTGTTGGGTTAGCTCACATTTTTGTTATTAATGTACAGAGGTACAGTCAAATCAATGTACAGATGTGCAGTCAATTCATAGACTGTTTCACCCTATTGAAAAGGTAGACTAGGTTTACTGAGCAGGACTTGTACCTATTTGATTCTGGAAACTTTGCTTTGTACCACAGCACTATGTGTACAGTAGTCAGCAAATACTTACTTTGTGAAATTTATTGCAGTCAGAAACCTCAGTCACAAATGGACCAACAGAGGTGGATGACTATTGACTTTTTAATAGTGGTTGTTTTGTTTTTTGATTTAAATTACTCAAATGTTTAAGACTGAATGCACATGTATATGTCTGCAGAATCTGGGTAAGGCAAGATATCTCCGTAGGGATCTACTGATAAACAATATAATCTGTATCTTCCAAAGCCAAAGGCAGATATTCACCAACTCAGCCAAGTCTCACATTGTCCTCCTTGACCAGTATTATCAAAATGTTTATCTTTACTGCTATGCTTGCTTTCCCCTTTCTCCCTCTTCTGAAATCCATAATATAAGTGAAGCAAGATTTGTAAGAAGAGGTAATATCTTTTATTAGAGCAACTGATACACATCTCTTTAGACCATCAGTGTTATGACAACACAACCATTATAATTTCATTAGTCATTTTAACAGAATTGAAATAATGGCCATGACCTCAGTCAAAGCAGTTTGTGTATAGTTTCTTCCTACAGATGTCTGGCAATGTACCATAATCCTGCACTAACATATCTGTCTTTATTCAATTCTATGTCTCTTGAATAAGGCATAAAAAAGTCCCTTGCTTTCCTCTTTGCATGCTAAAGCGCGTACCACCATAAAACAAATAAATTTTAATCTGCTGTGTAACTGGTAGAAGGTTTTCAACAGACCAAATGATACTGCAGAGTTTAGCTTCCTGTTGATTTTATGTTTGTTTTTTTTTCTTTTGTTGTTTTTGTTTTAAGGTTTTTGAGGGGAGAGGTGAGGGTGGAGTGTTTGGTTTTTTGAACCTGGTTTCACACTGGTTTTCAGTATTCAGAAGTATGTCACTTTCACAACTTCCAAAGCCCTTTGCCTCAGAACTGCAGCCTGTTGAATCTAAGATGGTCAGATTCTGTAATGACCCAAGAAGTCTTGCTGCTTTTGCCTGGGATTGTGCTGAAAGAAGCTGCATTTACTAATTATGTGTACAGAGCTATGTAGTCAAGAGGTAAAACTTGAAACACCACCTAATGTATACAAAGCCAGCAGCTGAGGAAGGGCAGTAACTGCACTTGGAGATATGATTTAATGAATCTTGCGGGGGCTCTGACAGAAATGTAATTTGCCAAACCCAGGACATTTTTCACTGCCAATTAATTAAACAGCCTTACTGAGAAGTACTGTCCAGTAAATTAAAGAGCTGCAAGCCTAGAACTTTACATTATCTAATTGTACCACAAACTCAGCTACTGAAACAGATATGCCTGGTTATCAAAATGGCTATGTGAAAAGCAGCTTTAGAAATGTTGTTCCCCACACCATTCCTAAAGGCTGACTTGCACTTCTTTCTCATTATAGCTCTTCATTCTCATGTGACTTACACAACTACTCAGTGACAGCAGTGAGAGACAGTTCCCAGCTCCAGCTATCAATGTCATCAAATTACAGTGTGCTCTGCACTGCATGTCAGTAGTTGCTAGAATTAGTCTTTACAAGGTTACCCTTCTCTCTCAAAATTCAGAAACGTCTTTAGCCATTCTTGGTTACTGTTCTAACCTTCACAGGCACAATTTCAAAGCCTGGCTACAAACAGCCATGGAAAATGATCCAAAACAAGGTTCTAAGATGGAAAGAAGTGCGTTATGCAAACCAGAAGAAGAGCTGACTCCTTAGCCAAAGGACTGTAAGAGTAACGCACCACTTGAACACTATCTACCTAAGTAATTTCACATGCTTTTAGCTCACAAGCCAGCGAACTATGGCTTTAATCAGAAAGTAAGTTTCCAGTCTCTTCCCAGCCGTTGAAGCTTCATATGTTTTTCCTGTAAACAAGAACTACTTTGGGGAGCATGAAAGAATGACACTGAGAATGTGTTTGCCAACATGCCCCATGAAAAACTCAGGAAGGGTTTTAACACTGAATGTTGTCCCTTTTTGTGGGAAAGAGACAATAGAAGGGCTCCTTAACAACTTAACACCTTCTATGACTTCTAAGAGTCCAGTACTTTTCTGGTTTTGCCCAGCCTTGTCCTGTCTCACCCAAGAAATGTAATAACATGAAATTTGACTCTCCATTAATTCAAACTATTAAATTTTGAAATTATGGGGGGGGTTGAAAATATTTTTCTTTTAAAAAATACTTAATCATTTGAGTCCTTGAATTCAATTAATTTTAGAATAGTATAACTATGACATTTTTATCATTTTATTGGCCCATCTAATCCCTTGTTCTGAAACTATCAAAATAGGTCATAAGAATTTTTCATATAGGGGTAAAAGAAACTTCAACATAAAGCTCTTCTCTGAGGAGTGAGAAAGGCTAACAGGCTGAAGTAGACCTCTGTGCTTTCTGAAATTTTTCTCATTGTTGGAAGTCCTGTGAATAAGCCATATTTACCATAACAAAAGTCAACATTTTACTGTGTCTTGGAAACATGCATACTACCATTGCATTTCTTTAAAAGAGCAAACAATCAATAGACATGATTTTAAATGTAGCAACCTATGGGTTTCTCTTTCCTAGTCATTGACAATATCAAATACTTTTTCTAGAAGACTATTATTAATGTTTTCCTTCCCCTAATATTTTGCATTTGGAATAATGAAATATCAAGATAACTATTTCATTTATTCAGATCAGGAAAATTTTCAATCTCTGGTATAGTACAAAGTTATATCCATCATATACCAGGTAATGTGAAAATTAAAACATTCATGATTGTTGAGCATTCACATGCTGCAACCATGAAATCCCTTGGCCACCAGCTAAATTTTGTGATCAATCTTTGAAGTGGTGACTGTACTCTCAGACCTTCCAAGCTCTCATAATCAAAGCCCTCTCCATAATTCCTAGAATCACAAAATGGATTGGGATTAGAAGGGATCTTAATGAACATCTCGTTCCAACCCCGCTGCCACGGGCAGGGAATCTTCCACGCAACCAGGTTGCTCAGGGCCTGGTCCAATCTGGTCTTGAACAGTTTCAAGGATGGGGTACCCACATCTCTTCTGGGCAACCTGTTCCAATGTCTCATCACCCTCACACTGCAAAATAATTTCTTACTATTATTTATTTCTCACTTCTGTCTCGCCCTACAGTTACATGAGCTTTAGTGGTTTTAATAGCTGAGATTACTTCATCTGAAACAAAGTTACTCCAAGATTTTGACTGAGGTTAATGTTTGAAACTAAAAGTTCAAAGTGGTTAGAGCTGAATCAAGTAATCAATATTCACTCAAAAGTTATTAATTAGTTGCAATTGCAGCTTCTTTAATATTTTATTTCATTCTCTGAAAAAGCTTGTTTTTCAGCTGTATCATTGACAGTCTACTTTCTCTTTATGGTTGTCCTGAAAATCAGACTGGATTCACAGCAAACAATAAATTTTTAGATCAGTTGTGTTTAAGAAGTCTTTGTGAAATTCATAGTTTCCCAACCACAAAATTTGCATTCTTTATACTTGTTTCACCCTTTTTCAGATTCTTTTTCTGGATGCAATTTCATATAATATGCTTTAAATGAAGAATTCAAAGCACTTTATAATCTATTCCTAGGCAATTTTGCTTAAAGCACAGCAATAAAAGCTGTGTCATTTTTTAAAAAGAAGGTTTTACTAATTAAAGGAACAACTGTTGTTACCAGTGTCTGAGGATTATGTCCTCTTAGTCAGTTGATTCCAGGTGTCTTGCTTTCTAGAGTAGTTTAAATAGTATAAGTAAACACACATTGCACACTGTTAATATTTAGGCAGCTGCTTGAGTGACTACTTGTATAATTGTTATGCTTTTGAGGCACTTGAGCCTTGATCTAGGTCCCAGCTGAGTCTGACAATTTTTAATGTAAAAACGATTCACATGCACAGTAAAAACTGCAGTATGTTACACTGTCTGTTTGCAATTTATCTCTGAACTAGCTCTTCAGTGCTCTTAAAGCAGGAAGTTTATTGTAGCAGAAGCCTTAGTGGGGGGAAAAAAAAAAAAATCACAAAACTAAGCTTCAGGTAGGGCAAAAATTGGAAGTCCAGGCCTTTTAACACCACCACCGACAACAACTTTTGTACAGACAGACCTGAAGCAGAGAAACTGCCACAAGTCTTTAGACTTTAATGAGGCTGTGTGTCACCTCATGCAGGAAGGGAAAAGGCTGAAGAATTGCTTTAGGGGGAAAAAAATGTGCTACAAGTGTATAACTGTAGTCAATCATAAACCCCATTTCCTGGCAAGGTTGCTTCACGTTGGAAACAATATCTGTTAGATTTTATGCCTGTCTTGACTATGAAAGCCATAATTGAAATACAGTTATTCCTAACACAGTTTGCAGGATGGACATTATCAAGCTCACAATGTTACTTTTTTGAACTTTAAGTTTCACAAAATAGGATAATCTATCCAACTCTGTGCTTCCAACAGTCCTTCCTACATGGAAACTCTTGAGGTGAATTAAGTTTTCAAAGCATACTCATGAAGGTTCCAAAATTCTTGCCTCCAGAACCCTCAACAAATATCTATCCTGAGAACCGATCTCCCACTACATCACTGTATTTCTGTCCTAAACAGGATACACCAACAGGTCTGTCTGCATGTGCAATACTAGTATTGTTCTTCAGTTTCAGTCATGCTCAACTCCCACAAACTCCTTTCAGTTCTTCCTATTTTAGGGATTTTATCTATTTTTTTATATTACCAACTGTCTTTATTATATATCATCTTTGCATAAACTCTGGAATGCCTAAATTAAGAATATCCATCTTATGTGATGGTGTGAACTTCCCCTAAAAACTTTGCATGCTCAAAAGCCTAAAGACACAGATGACAAGGTTCTCTTGGGTAGAGGGACAGAAAGCCATAGAAATAATGTGTTCTGATTGCTTTTCCAAGGCCTGTCCACTCCTCTCTGAAGTGGGGACTGGTCAGACAACTGAGATCAAACAATGATCTCAAACCTGCAGCTATCATAGTAGATTACAAAATTAAAGTGTACCAAACAACCAGATATCCACAATCAGCTTGAAGCACCAAAATTGCCACTTGACAAGCGCAGCTTACATAGGACATTTATTTATACAGTCCTCAGTCACAAAATTATACTATTTCTTCACTATTTTTCAACTTTAATTGCCTGGCTAATTTTGTTACTGTTCAGTTCCTGGAACTCTATAGTTCAATCTACAACAAAGTAACAGTACATTTTCAAAATTCAGTGAAGAACTTGTGAGCGAAATAACAACTTGTATTGTAACTAACGGATTTTGCATTATTGTACACACGGCCAAATAGATTCACCTAAGGGAGGAAAAGCTAATCATTGAGACAGCCACCTCGTCACTGCAATTATAACAAAGATCCGCTTGTTTATAAAGATGATAAAGTAGTAATGGCTTTTCCAAGTGTGATATATTTAAATATGTGTGAATGGAAGAACTAGGTTTGGGGGGGGAAGGGGTGCTAAAAAATAGTTTTGCTTATAACAGGCAATTTTCTACATCTTCAGAAATGAGCAGTCAGTTGTTACTTTCCTTCATTAGCATATGTGGACAGTATTTCCGTATTACAATCAAAAAACTCACTCAAGACAAATGGCGTAAACCCAGCATAACATCATTCACATAAAACTTGCACTAAGTATAAAGAAATATAAAGAAAGTCGAATACTCAGGTATCTTAAAGACTTGTTAAAAAGTTAAGGTACTCCCTACTTGGATTTCCTCCTGTGAACTACAGACTTACTCGCTCACTTTCTAAATAACCACCTACCTAACACGTGCTCTTGCCACTGAATTGGCAAGATCAAAGAGAACTAGATGAATAAACAGTACTCCTGATGTCTTTAGTAATTAAGGACTGTAATTACTTCAGAAAGTATACCACCCCGTTTTAGTTCACCTCTCAGATAAATGTTTCATTAGAAATTACAGCTCTTACTGCTTTCTTTTAAGTGGTCTTCTAAGTGCTTTAATAGCTGTGAAGTCTAATTGAAAAATAGAGGTGGGAGGACTTGTGCAGGTTGGTTTGGGGTTTTTTTAAACTTGATTTGCCTAATCTGAATTGTTTGGAGGACAAGCTTTTTTTTTTTTTAATGGAGTGGCTGTCATTAAAATCAAGTTCAAACTGCATTGATGTTTTAATGCACTAGGTGGCATAATGATATTCACATTAGAGCAAAATAAATGCTTCACCAGCCCCCAGTACTTAGTTTGGTAATAGAAGCCACTCTTTCCGTCAGGGAAGTTGTCCTGTGGTAACTTTTGCAATGATAAGATTGTTAATACTATTAACTCTCTTTTTTTGTTCTTTGGAAGAGTACTTCAAATTTTGGAACAAATAAATCACTCTTCTTTAAATAAGACAATATAAAAAACTGAGTCACTGTTCACAGCAAAATACTGATCATCAGAGCCATACATTGATTCCCTGTTTCAGAATACCTTGTTGCTTCTAAACAGATGTACAAGAAGGATGAAAAGAGAGTACAAAGAGTAGCAAAACTTTCTTGCTTACTATCATTCCTCAGCTCTCTGAACTGGCAAACCTGGGCTGTAACCATCTGATAGATTATTTACAGTTGACAGGGCCTGCGCTGTTTAACCTCTGTTAGCACTTGGAAGCACATTAACCTCCTTGCAGAGAAAATGTCTTTGTGTTGACATATGAAATGACATATTCGCATCCACCAGAAGCCCAGACATGTATTGGTCCAACACAACATATGGATCTTTAGCAACACAATTTTAGGCAAAGACAACACGATTACCAAATATTCCTGTGATAAACCTTTCTGCACAATCAGGTGAGTTGGATTAATGTCACATTGCAGACTTAAGTTTTGCCAAGGTGTGATTTAAGAATAGAAGGTCCTTGAAGATAGGGACTTCAGCTAAAGAAACCCTTTAAACCCTACTCCAATCTGATTGTGATAAAGTTTACCCTAGGAAATTTAATTTGTGACAAACATTAAAGTAGATCAAAGAAATATTATCTGGAGAGTTATCACTTTTTCTTGGACTCCTGTTTCATCAGCTTTGAGATGGGTCACTTTAAAGGAATGTTGACACTGCCAGGAATTGGACCAGGTGAGTTAAATCAATCTTTTTCATTTCTAACTCTATTAATTCCCCTATTAGAGTGGACATAATGAAAGATCCTTTTAGACTGATTCTGGTGTCCATCTGAACCAGCATTATGTCAAAAAAAATTTAAGTCATCTTCATTTTCTGTAAGCTCAGAGACTTGCTTTTTGCTTCAGATGTTCTGTCACAGTTTGCTTGAATTCAGGGCAGTAAATTACAAGATGTGTCAATGTAAAGTGGCAGTGAAATCATTTATCATTAACTTGAAGAGGCCATTATTCAGCTGTGGAAGATGACTGTTTTATGAAATACAAAGGATGAGATCATGATTTAGTAACCAGAAGCATTCGTTTTCCAAAACATAGCAGTACATAGTGAGAAAGGAACGGAGCCTAAGTAGTTGATATAATTTTATCTGGATAATGTTTTGATGTTGGCCATTCCAATTAAAACTGGCTTTCATGAGACCCACTGCTGATTAGCAGACATATTTTTTGATTGGCTAACAAATGTATCTGCCCCACTTCTTTGTGTGCAATTAGAACTCTCACAAGTTCCTGGAGTACCACAAGCAGCTGCCCTACCAGAGCATCAGGAAAGAATTTAAACAAGTATAAAGCTTTCTGTCTTTGAAGGATTATTGGAAATAATGGAGTTTCTAAACAAATACTTCTGAAAGTCCAGAAATTATGATTTCTCTAGGGGTTTTTTGACATAGTCACTAACTTATTTACCTGGTTTACAAACACTATCTCCACTTAGAAAGCTTATTTGTGCAACCATAATGGGATAATGCTGTTGCTGGGACTAATTCAGTAAAGACCAAAGATGTGTTCAGCGCAGAAAAGGTGAGCATAGTATGGAGCACCATCGGTATCAAACACCACCATATGATCCATTCCTAGAAGAGACAGGACTTCTCTGTTTTATGGCATAGTCAGTAAAGAACATAGAAGTGCCTACCTTTTCCAGCTGGTGCATCCCTTCCTCTACGCAGCAAATTGACGCCAATGTTCTCAGTGTCAGGGGATAAAGACATCTGAAACAATCCTGGCGACAGATCTTAAAGAGAGTGACTACACCTCCTTCCTGTGGGAGAAAAACAAAAATCAGGAAAGCAGCACTGAATGCTTCCCTTATATTTAACCAAGACTGGAAGGGGGGACAGATTCCTTTACTAATTTATCCAAATTAGTTATCATTAACAACACTAACAAAGTGATGTTAAGCTCACACAGAGAATTCAAGTTGATTAATGCTTGTACACTGAGTGATGAAAAAGTAATATAGCCTCAGTAGGAGGTGTGCTTAAGTGATTGACTTTTACCAATTACAAGCTCCGTTTAAATTAAACTTGGCATTTGTGTGAAAATTACAAAGAATTATCAATAGGTGGCAATTAGAGTGACATTTAAGTGATAGTTCAGCCATATTCTATTAGTATAAAACAGATTTTTGTTAGCATATATTTCTAATTCTTCTACATTTCTGAGCTTCATGCAATATTTACTTAATGCTAAAAATATGAACAAGAAAATCATATGGTTGAAGAGCTATGGAAAATAAGGTAGGAATAGGTGTCAAGCTCTATGCAGTTCCAATCCATATAGTCGTTCTGTAATAAGTAAAACTTGCATTCCTGCATGTTTTTTCTTTAAATATGACAATAATGACTGAGCCTTAAGTATATATTAGAATAGCTATCCTTAATAATCTCCAATACAGCTTGTGTTAGCAAAGTTCATATAATAAAGGGAAAAATATAAATTGATATCAACAATGTGTGCACTTCACGTGGTGGGCATTTTTAAAATTATTTTCAATTTCAAAATGTTATTCTATCCAGTACACTACAGATGTCTTATATTATGCAAGACCAGACATATGATGAAGAGCAAAGCATTTGAAATCCTCATGACAGACAAAAGATCTCAGACTAAAGTATTCAGATTACAGTAGTAAATTAAAAATAATTGAAATCATGGACCAAGTATTGTAAAATACAACTGTCTTTTTAAGTCTCTTTCTCTCACCCTTGTTTAAATATTTTTTTAGATTAATAGAAATAACCTTTTTTTTGTTCCTCAACCATTTGTGTTATTTGAAAGCTCAACAAGTTTTAAAACCTCCAGGCTACAATTCAAACTTTACTCATTTTCAGAATTCTAAATTTTTATACTAGTTCTGCTTGAATGCAATAGAGAATACTAGAGCAAGCGAAGCCCTCTGTTCAGTCCAACAAAAAACCCATATCAAATTAGACAAAATTAACACTTCAATATATTTTCCAGATGGAAGCTTTACATCATGTCTTTATATATGTATGTGGAATTTTTGTGACATCAGTGGAAACAGTAGGCTTAATGAAGTTTGTTAAGAGTAAAACTTCTTTCTGGAATTGTAAGAAATGCTCATGGATCAATATGAGTTATTTTATATCTAGCACTGCTATATATAGCCTACTGCAGAAAGATAGTTCTGAGCCTTTAAATTAAAAGAGAGACAGCATACTAACAAAAATGTTGCAGTCATTTTTCCTTCCACAAAAAGGATATTGATATTTTACCTAAGCAGTAACTAGAGTATCTCTCAAAAATACAGGGAAAAAGCTGTTAACAGTGTCACTCCCAAGCCAAAGATAACTGTCCTGTTTTTTTTTTTCATTTCATTAACAATTTGAAATTTCCCACAGTTCAATGGAATCAGAGATGATCTGATTCTTTGCTTCAGTCATAATAAGTAGACATTTGTGGACAACACTAGTCAAATTCAAGAAATGTTGGCACATTTGCTTCAAGCTTTCTGTATGACATCTGTTTTTGACTCTGATGGACAGGAAGCGATTTATCACTGCATTCATCAGGAGATCTAAACTGTTTATTTTCTGTCTTGTGTGCCATTATCAAGCTGTAAAATATTGATTGTGGGGCACCTAGAGATCTGCGAAATACAGGATAGGTAGAAAATACGGAGCCTGATTCCATGGCTCACCAAAACCAGTCCCCTCACTGGGATGAGAACATTTCTCAGAATTTATTCGCCCTTTTTAATCTTGCTTCAATTATTCCAAACTATTCTATCTGGCAGGGATATACAGGAATGGGCCAAATGGGTAAACAGTACCATTCAAAGAAACATAATGTTACTCAGCTTCGCTTGCTTTAGCAAGCTTTGATTTCCATAGTTTTTATAATATAATCTATCCAATCACTACTTCACACATGTCCAGTTCCACCTCCGTACCCTCCTAGTTCCCACCCCCCGTTGAATTGAGGCTGGGGGTTATGAGACCCCCTTCTTCATCCTCCTCCTCTTCTTTGATGTGCAGAGGGCTTTTGGACACTCTCCAGGGCTTCGGGTCACTCTTCTCTATGTTCTCCCTCTGATATTCTCCAATCTTGTACCTTGAGAAAAAGACTAAACAACCACGGCATCTTACTGCCTGTTCTGGAGCAGGGGTAGAGATAGAAATACCTTAAACTATTGGAAATATTAAACCACTAAAATCTACTGTGCTACTCTATTCCTAAAATCTACAAAATATGAAAATTGAAAAGTCAA